>LAPY01000045.1:151136-173478 GCA_000970635.1 Eragrostis tef
TATATATATATATTGCGATGGACATCCTTGCATATTTCGATCAATGCAAATGCAATGTTCAAGACTAGGTGGCCCACTTACCAACGACAATGCCCAGGGAGCTTCACAACTATCTACTATTTCGAGTTTTTTTTTTCACAATTGTTAGACGAGGTTCATCCAGCCTCGCCCCTTCATATAAACTTCATCAATTCTGTGATCTGTCCAGTGGTCGATTAACAAGATCTGTTTGTAATACGGAACATATACTTCTTTGCATTGCAATAAAAAACCAGCAAAAGTCAATTATTCCTTGCCAAGAGGCAAGAGCTTACCTTTCTGAGTCTTCTTTTTCTTTTCTTTTTGTTATGTGAACAAAACATATATAAAGGGCGATACGCAACACGATCATATAGTATAGTACTCTCCCGAGTCTCGACACGTCACCCTCCGGGCTCAACCGAACCCAAAGAGTTAATTCAACGGGGCAGCCAGCGTCCATAGGCCCCCGGTTCACGAACACGCACGCAGCCGTACGTACGTTTCTTCCCGCCTTGGCTCACCTACTTGCTCCTCCACAAACGCACGCACGCACGAACTCCCCCACGCAACCTCCCCCCACCCCACTCGCCTCCACCTCTCTAGGCGCGCGCACCCACTTCACCAGTTCGTCATCACCTCCCCTGACTCCTCGTCCATTTAACCAACCGCCGCCGCGCGCACACAGCTCGATCGGTGGCCGGAACAGGCACACGGCTGATCCACGCGATGCATCCGCTGGTGGAGGCGCTGGTTGGGGAGCGGCGGCAGTGGGTCCCGGCGGTGCGGCACGCGGCGGCGTTCGCGCCGGAGGCCGCATTCGTGTGGTCGCTGGCCGGAGGAAGGGCGTGCGCGGCGGGGACGGTGCGGGTGCCCCTCGACGGCGGCGGGGACCACGTGTGCGTGCCGGCGCGGATGGCGGGGCGGTCATGCGCCGACCTGCTCGTGCCGCCGGCGTTCGCGGGGCTCGCTCGCCATCGGCCGCCGCAACGACGAGTACTACTAGCCGTCGACCCCCGGTGCTGACGGAGGCTTGGAGGGCGCCGGAGTGAGGAAACAACCCCGCGTCTCGCAGGCTTGTTCTTGTTCAGTTGTCTTTTCGTTATTTTGGCGACTTGTAAATACGGTGGTGAATCACATCTTCTTTACTCTACTCACAAGCAATCATACTGCAGACAATGAGAAATGTGAACATGCACATGTTTCGTTGTAATAAAAAAAGTTCTTGCCTATTGATGCAAAATATTGCGTCGTCAGTCTTAGCATTATACACGTTCTGTCCGTCAAACCTGTATTCCTAACAGCATCTACCATCCCAGACTCTAAAAGCATGTTTGGTGATCAACTAAACTACTGATAATAGCATTCCTAAGACACGTACGTAACGCTCCAACTCCGCATTCCACATACTTTATTGTCGTTCACCTATCACATATGACAATGGAAGAGTATGGCAATCCATAAGCTAGCCATCACCTTCATTTCTTGATCCTACCATGCATGCGCAATCGTGCTGACTGAGCTTCTCAAGGCTGCCAACGCCGGCAGATTCAAGAAATGAAGGTGATGGCTTATATGGATGCATGCTAATCTGGCCGGTACGTAGCAGATGGTCATTGTCTAAACACGATTGCGCATGAGCTTCCTCCTCACCCTGTCAAGCTCCTCCGCGACCTCGCGCATGGACGGCCTCTTCTCGCCGGTCATATCTCTAGGCACCGCTTGGCCAGCACCTCGCCTTTTATTTGTGCGTCCACCAGCTCGTCGAGCCTGCAGTCCCTGATTGCTGAGATGAAGCACGCGGCGAGGCTGCGTTCCTCCTCCCGCGTGAGCAGCTCCAGGAGCACACCACGCCGAAGCTGTACACGTCGCCCTTGTCTGTCAGTACGGATGTGTCCTGGTCCAGGTACCCGCAAGTGCCCTGGCCAGGCAGTGTAGTCAGCGTCGAGGAGGATTTTGGGGGACTTCAGGACTTGACGTCACCGTGGATGATCGGTGGGGAAGCCATGTTGTGCAGATAAGCGAGCGCCACAGCTGCCTCGTGCTCAATCTTGAGCCGCACCACGAATGACGGCGTGGCATCACCGTGGAGGAGCTGGTACAGGATGCCGTTTGGGGATTTTTTTTTTTTTAGAAACGGGGCCTTCCAGCCCCCCACTTTAATAGAAAGCAGGTAACAAAGTCTTACATGAAAAACAAAAGCAAAGCTAAACATCCACCTAACAAAAGCAAACAGCACCCTCCCAACTGGTGCATAACAACAAAACCCAACTTCAACAAACTGGACTTATTACAATACGAAAGACAATTTAGCAGCAAAACAACTAAGACTGCAAAATGTTGAAATGCCAGCTCTCATCCAGCTTCAATCCTTCTTGTTGCCGGCGCCCAACCCTGCGTCCGTCTGAATGCTATGCAGGCCACCTCTCTGATTTGTCTGCTTCCGGCCTCCACCATCTTTCTTTCCTTCCGCTTCTGTAAAATCATCCATTTGTCAAGCCATGAACACAGTACAAACATAATTTCAATTGGGTCAGTCAGCTGCTTATTATTAAAGCAAACATCATTTCTAACCCTCCATATGGTCCATAAAGTCGCCGCACACCCCAACACCACTAGAAATCTCTCTTTAGGATGGAACTTTTGATACCAATTCCCCATGAAATCATCTAGACTGCTGGGGCATGAGCCAAAATTCACAGCACAATTCATCACTTGCCATACATATTTAGCAACCGGGCATTCAAAAAATAAATGTTGAACAGACTCCAAAGCACCACAAAAGCTACAATCATTCGATCCTTTCCACCCTCTATGAATTAGATTATCTTTGGTCAAAATGCTATCTCGAAGCACCAACCATAAGAAAACTTTAATTCTCTGTGGAATTTTAGCTTTCCATAAACATTTGTATGGATAAGGTACACTGCTGGTTTTCAGTTTCAGGTATAAAGACCTAACTGTAAAACCAGTTTTACCCAACTTCCAAATAACTCTATCCCTCTCTTCTGACAATTGCACATTCTGACATATATTTTTCAACTGCTTCCATTGTTGTGCCGTTTCCCCCCATAAAGTCCTTCTGAATCTGATACAACTGCAGTCTTCATCTATGACCTTGCTAACTGTCAGATTCTTGTTGAAAGTCAGATCATACAACCTAGGAAATTGCTCTGCCAGAGGTTTTCCATTTATCCAATTATCACTCCAGAAACTTGTTGATTGCCCATCCTTCACTTCTCTAGAAATGAACTGTTGATACACCTGATTCACATCCATAAGCCCCTTCCAGAATTGTGAATCTCCTTTCTTTTTCTTCATTAAGGACAAAGGCACCCCTTTGAAATACTTCCTATGTAGAATTTGTTGCCAAATCCCATCACTATTTTCTAGAAATGCCAGCTCTCATCCAGCTTCAATCCTTCTTGTTGCCGGCGCCCAACCCTGCGTCCGTCTGAATGCTATGCAGGCCACCTCTCTGATTTGTCTGCTTCCGGCCTCCACCATCTTTCTTTCCTTCCGCTTCTGTAAAATCATCCATTTGTCAAGCCATGAACACAGTACAAACATAATTTCAATTGGGTCAGTCAGCTGCTTATTATTAAAGCAAACATCATTTCTAACCCTCCATATGGTCCATAAAGTCGCCGCACACCCCAACACCACTAGAAATCTCTCTTTAGGATGGAACTTTTGATACCAATTCCCCATGAAATCATCTAGACTGCTGGGGCATGAGCCAAAATTCACAGCACAATTCATCACTTGCCATACATATTTAGCAACCGGGCATTCAAAAAATAAATGTTGAACAGACTCCAAAGCACCACAAAAGCTACAATCATTCGATCCTTTCCACCCTCTATGAATTAGATTATCTTTGGTCAAAATGCTATCTCGAAGCACCAACCATAAGAAAACTTTAATTCTCTGTGGAATTTTAGCTTTCCATAAACATTTGTATAAAAACTTTAATTCTCTGTGGAATTTTAGTTTTCCATAAAAATTTGTATGGATAAGGTACACTGCTAGGGATGAACTGGTACACAAGGATGGGCACCTCCACCTCGAGGCAACACCCGTAGAGCTTGACGATGTTTCGGTGGTTCACCTTAATGCTCCGTTTGGATGTAGATATTGGAGGTCTTGGCATTGAATTTAGTTCAATACCAAATCAGTGCAGGCATTGAAATGAGTCCAATGCCAAAGCGATTGTTTGGATGTAGATAGAATTGGAATATCGAATTCAACACATGAGAAAATACCAATTCATGTTTGGATGCATCTGATGTTGAATTAGGAATTCACAGACTGCTCCCCATCGCTGCAGCTTGCTGATGGGTGGTCGCACACCGGAGAGGAGGACGAGCTCGCCGGAGAGGAGGACGACGCTCTTCGAAGAGGAGGCCGCAGCTCGCTGGAGAGAAGGATGAGCTCGCCGGAGAGGAGGCCGCAGCTCGCCGGAGATGGAGAGGAGGACGCAGCTCACCGGAGAGAATGGACGAGCTCGCCGGAGAGGAGGGCGACGCACGTCGAAGAGGAGGCCACAACTCGCTGGAGAGAAGGACGAGCTCGCCGAAGAGGAGGCCGCAGCTCGCCGGAGACGGAGAGGAGGACGGAGCTCGCCGGAGAGAAGGACGAGCTCGCCGGAGAGGAGGCTGCAGCTTGCCGGAGAGGAGGACGCAGCTCGCTATAGACAAGGTCGAGCTTGCCAGAGAGGACGCAGCTCGCCGGAGGCTGCAGCTTGCCGGAGAGGAGGACGCAGCTCGCTGGAGAGAAGGTCGAGCTCGCCGGAAAGGAGGCCGCAGCTCGCCGGGCAGGAGGACGTAGCTCGCCGGAGAGTTGGCCGTGGTTGCTGTTCGTGAGTTGGAGTCTCGTCTCTTTCTTTTTTCTTTTGGGAACGAACGAATGCTATCCAAATCGGAGGTCAAGGGCTTGGTACTGGACACGTCCTGTTTTAGTTCACCTCGAATTCATCTGGTATGAGGCTCCAATGCCAATTCCAATACCAGGTGTATCCAAACAGCTGCAATTGACTTGGCCCAATACCAATTCTCTAATTCCAGGCCCAATGTCGACATCCAAACGTAGTCATATACGGAGAAAATGTTTAGGGGATGGTTAGACATGAAATCTATTTTACATGTCCTGCTAATCCAAAGAAGTATGAACGGAGTCATATACGGAGCACAAAATATTTATTCATTTTACATGCTAGTTTTCCTTTTATGGAAAACTAAAAAGAGTATGAGCTGCTAGCAGCATCCCTCGAAGTAGCTCCACTGCCAGAGCCGCAACCAGACGTCCTTGATAGATCCAATGACCACCAGTGGTCTCACTTCGTTGGTTCAGCTATCCAGGCCGGCCACATCAATGGGCAGACAAAAGTCGACGCCTTTTGCCATGGAAAAGAAAAACGTGTAATGCATAAAAAACACATGCTCCTCGGATAATAATAAGTACGATTTTTTGTTCGAAAACGGTTTGAGTGTTCTGAACGGATGTATGTTGCAAAAATTGCACCCTTATTATGAAAACTTTTCCACCGTTTGATAATAAACGGAAACGGCCGGGGTTATCTTCAAACACATTAAGAGAGTATGAGATACGTTCAACTTATCATAGACCTTATTTCTCATTGATTGAGAATAATATATAATTGGATATGATGAGGGTATAGGTACACTCACATTCAAGAGATAAAAGTAATCACTAAAATGCATAAACTATGATATTTTTTAAAATAGAGATGAAGATGACTGAATTTGCGGAGGTAAGAATAACGGTGGTTGATGGTGAGATGGTCTTGTTCCTTCGTATCAGCGTTCTCCTTCGTGACTAGATGATGGAGTTTGTGACTGTTTTAATGTTTTTTGTATCCCAACAATGGAGATAGAGTTGTTTGGGACTTCTTTTTTTAACTAGGGGAAGTAATATGAGAGCAACCGGTACCACTTTTTTTTTTGAGCAAAGCAACCGGTACCACTTGTATGCAGGATCAACTTGGGAGCGCCTATACACACCGCGTGCTACGCATAGTGGGGGTGTAGCGCGGCCCAGGCCGGCCCATGTGCGCGCACGTCTCTTCTTCCTCCAGCCGCCGTCGCTTCAAGCTCGCCTCCGCCGCCACGACCTCTCGCCCGACGCCGACGATAACTCCGACGAGGAATCACGAATTGTTCCGGCGAACCTTAGTTGTTGTCTCGGTAAAAAAAATTGTTCCATACAATCTTGAAATTGTTCTATGCATCAAAAAAATTGTTCCATGAAAACCTAGAATTGTTCCACCAAGGATTTGCGTGCGGGGAGAAGAAGATGGCTGCTCGGGAGCGGAGTAGCAATGGCGGAGTGGGGGAGCAGGGAGACGGGGCCGCGGGGAGCGAGGTGCCGGCGCGCGGCGCGGAGAGTCAGGGCGACGCGACGCGATGCACAGCAGAGAGAACGCGGGATGGAGGTAGAAGAAAGAGTGGCAGCCGTCGGATCTATTTTGCGCACGAATCTTAAAGCGTGCTACCTGTGGGCTATGGGTAGCGCGCGCTACATATAGGATTTCCGGGTCAACTTGGCATTAATGTTGTTTTTATTTCCGGCCCACTAGAGCAGGCTAAGTGCCAGACGGACCGAGTTGTCAACGGCCTGGTTCACCCTGCCTCGGACAGCAGGCTTAAAACCTTTGGCCCACTATGCAAAAACCACATTGGACCTCACCAACTTCTATTTAAAATTTTGTTTTTTGGAGAAAGTCAAACGTCAGTCTAACCATATAATTCGCGTCCTTTCCTGTACATTTTTGTCATCTTCTTTCTCTTCTAATTAATGCAACTAGAATTAGTGCTACGAGAGAGAGAGAGAGAGAGAGAGAGAGAGAGAGAGAGAGAGAGAGAGAGAGAGAGAGAGAGAGAGAGAGAGAGAGAGAGAGAGAGAGAGAGAGAGAGAGAGAGAGAGAGAGAGAGAGAGAGAGAGAGAGAGAGAGAGAGAGAGAGAGAGAGAGAGAGAGAGAGAGAGAGAGAGAGAGAGAGAGAGAGAGAGAGAGAGAGAGAGAGAGAGAGAGAGAGAGAGAGAGAGAGAGAGAGAGAGAGAGAGAGAGAGAGAGAGAGAGAGAGAGAGAGAGAGAGAGAGAGAGAGAGAGAGAGAGAGAGAGAGAGAGAGAGAGAGAGAGAGAGAGAGAGAGAGAGAGAGAGAGAGAGAGAGAGAGAGGAAGTGGCAGCACAACGGAGGATGCTGTTATAAAACTTCAAAACTTCGATCCGAGGAATCATTGCATCGTTTCATAGTATTATGGAATTCGTGCAAAGGTTCGTGTGTTGCGACCAGGAATCAAAATATGCATTTTCTTTTTGTGAGGACAGTAATGTGCGCTGTTTGCCATTGGTGATAAAGCATTTGTTCCACGCCATACTTTATTTTAATATTCAACTGAAAGTATATCCTTTCCGCTCTATGTTACATGTCACTGACACGTCACCAACTCAACCAAGGCCTCGGTGCGTGTTGTTTTCCTGCGTCTGGACACCTCGTTTCATGCTACCCTTGTCCACCACACGCTCCACCATGCACGGCCACACACTGCACTCCATTCTCAAATCTTGACGCACCGCAAAAGGGTAAATGGGTAATACACACGCATGATGTCAGCATGTTTTACTTTCTTTTCTTTGAGTGTATTTATTTTCTTTTTAATTTATGGAAGATATACCTCATCACGGGTACAACTAAGAGCAACACTGATCAGGTTTCAAGACTTCAAGTGGAAGGATTCTGCACTTGAGAGTGATAAAATTTTCACCACCATACGCACTTTTTAAATAAACATGCATTGTAAGTGATGCAATAATCGCTGAATATGCAAATCATGTATAGGTCATACTTGTCATGCATGCGCCACCTGTTTAATTTATCGTGATGGCTTCCACTTGTCATCCATCCATGGATCATAGTCACTGGCTTGAACCG
Source organism: Eragrostis tef (assembly GCA_000970635.1). NCBI lineage: Eukaryota > Viridiplantae > Streptophyta > Magnoliopsida > Poales > Poaceae > Eragrostis > Eragrostis tef. The sequence continues at coordinate 159,108 of LAPY01000045.1, forward strand.
CTCAGCGAGTCGGAATTAAAGAAGGAAATCAAAACTCTTCCCTCGCTATATAATTACCATCAACCCTTGTCAAGCCTATCATTGGACGACTAGCAGCCTCGCATGTGTCGGCATCATTAAAAGGGGGCAAAGGTCGTAAGAGCACTAGAGGAGAATGCCAAACGTTCACGGTAGAGATTGCAGCCACTAGCTATCTAAACACTTTACCACAAGCACTAAGAGAGAGGTTAACGAGCACGGAACTCCTCCTATTTTGACACCAGATCTCCATCCTAATCTGGCCCATCCAAATCGGCATCTTCAGGTGACGCCTGAGAACGAGCTGTCCTTTCTATCTAGTAGTATTGGATAGCATGATGGAAAACCTGCCGATCAAGCTAAGCTCGCGTCAATGTCTCAGCACAATGGAAGCTGCCGGTGAGGCTGTGAGTGAGCGAGAGAGGTACCATGAAGGCACGAACCAACGTGTCTATGTCATGGTTATGCCATCGTGCCAGCGTCTTCCTCCATGTTGGTGTAGAAAAAGACGTCCCATGTTTGCTTGTCTCCTCTCGGACGAATTTTACAAGCCACCCAAAACTAGTAGGTAGTCCCCAATCAGTATTGACCTTATAAATGTTTACTCCTTTTTGTTTATAACTGATGACAAGTTGTAACTTTCTTTTTTTTTTTATTTTTCAGCGAAAAGAAGTCCTACTGGCTTCAGCTATTTGGTTGGTCCATCTAATCCTCTAAACAAAGTTCGTCTCAATTTCTCCCCTGAACTATTTAGGTTAGGTCAATTCACCTCCCTTCGACTTTTGTATTTTACGTTTCCCCTCATACAAGTCCTACTTTCAGTTCAAATAGTTATAGAGGACAGCATGCATACACTATGTTGCAAAAAATATATTAGAATTCTTGTGACTATATATTTTGGTAGATTGATAACATAAGATACGTATCTGGTGCTCAAGATTTGGAAAATTATTAATTAACAATGGTAACAGAAAATTAGTTATTTAGCATCACAAACGTTGGATTTAAAATAAAACTTCTACTAAGTAGTTTAGGGGAGTAAATTAAGACATGATTTTGTTTGGAGGGATAAATAGTTTAGATCTTTTTTTTATCGAAGTTGATATCAATGTGCAAATTCGGTGAACTACTCATCTAATAATCTCCTTGATTGGATGATGAGTTGATGACTGACGGAAACATGAGCAACGAGACTAAACAGAGAATATATGCAGCAAGATGACATAGCCGTAACTCTTTGGTTTCTGTGAACATAAGAAAGTGGCCTTGCAGCCTACGGAAGGAATATTATGTAAAGGAAAAGGGCATAATAAGTACAAAACTTTAGTGTCATCAGAATATAAATCTCCTTTTCATGGAACAGTGTGTAGGTTGCTTTTGACGGCCCTAAGAAAAATCAGGAACAAAAAATCTAGCTAGAGCGCATTTCGTCAAAAGAGAGAACAGCAGACGCACAATTCTACGATAAATCAAAGACTGGAGACAGGAGGAAATGCAAAGCATATGTCACTTATCAGCAGTGCAAGATCAGGAGCAAAACTATATCACGAGTCCATGATACTAGCCAGTGACGACGATATTATCATACGATAAATCGACGGATTTGGATGGATCAACAATAAGATAACCGGCACACGAAACAGGTGGCGATGGAGGCCTGCGAAAGGAGCCTGAGTCCGTGGGGCACTGATGGCCACACTGACGGCCCTTTGTGGCCATGAGCAGTCGCTCAGCGTCTCAGAAAAATCATGGTAAAAGCGAAAGCACAGTCGGTGTCAGATAAAGGAAGAAGATGAACAGTTGACTAACTCGCCATTGCCAACACGAAAAAGAAGGCGATGTGCAGTGCACATGATAAATGTACTAGTAAAAATCCACTACTCCTAGAATAACAATCAGTGAATTCTAGAATAACAATGGCAATAATATACTCATATTCGAACGTACGCTTGAGAAATTTCTGGCAGGCTTAGACAAGTCAAAGAGAGGATGGCTGCAGTTCACTGAATGGCAGATATAGCTGCACTGGACAGTGCACGAATAGAGAGACATTTCAACGGCTCACTCGATGGGCACTGAATCGAAGAACTCCGACGTCGTCGCCCCGATGATGAGATGAGCCGACCAGTCCTGACGAGAGTGCATGGCGCTGCCAGAGGAAGAAGAAGCAGGTCGTCCATCACAATTTACACACACGCAGGTGGGAGACCACACGCGAGACGAGACAGGGACAGGTGAGACGAGAGGTCCAACACAGCAAAACAACAAGCAGAAACGATGGAGAGATAAAGGCCTTCTTTGTAGTGGGATGGAACAGCGCCGTCTGCGCTGTGCTGTGCGTCCAGGAGCCTTCCAAAAGATAGATGCCAAGATAGAAAAGGTGAGCGGCCATGGCCAAAGTGGGCGGCAGCACAGATCGCAGCTAGGTGGCCTCCACGTCAGACCGAGCTCCTCCGTCCCATGGCTTTTCGATATGCTCCCGCGGAGCCTCTCACACCACACGAAATCATTTCTTTTCCGTTAACGGAGCCCTACTTTTCAGGAGGAAAATAAAACAAACAATTCTGCAGAGTAATGGAGAAGTTAGGTCCCAGAAATGAACAGTATCTTATTACGACCCTTGCTACTGTTCTGGAGACGTGCCTTTGTGTGCATGCAGCTCGGCAAAAGCCATTCGTCCATGAAACGTGTATATTCAACATAGATGATGCCAGCAAAAGAGGAAACACTTACAGATGATCCCGGATTGTTCGCTAAGTATATAAGAATAATGCAGAGCAGAAAAGGAGCAGCATGTCCTTAACACCCGGGTCATATAACAAATCATTCTGCACGTCGGCTGCATAACACGATGGTCGCAGCGTCAAAACATTTCTTAATCAAGGAACAAAAATTCGAAGATAATTTACCACTTGGAGATATCATGGAGATCGATCGCATACGTTGACCTGACAGCACCCAACGACAATCAAAAAGAGACGATCAAGCAAAGCTTTAGACATTTTACCACACCGTTTCAGCTGTCTAACAGAACAATGATGAACCACTGTCCACTGTCCGAAACTGAGGTCAGCTGAGAGGACTGCGGATTCATGAAAAAGGCTTTGCTCATGAGGAGAGGGTCGCTTGGCTACAAGGACAGGTCGGTGCAGGCGCTCGCACAGTAGTTGCTGAATCCTGGTGCCTTTGTGCTGTAAACATGTAAGATCTTTTTTTCAGCGCTCGTGATAATGGCTGACAGAAAAGGAGGGATGGAGTCCTCTGTGCCAATGATAATGGCTGGCAGAAAGGCTAATGCTTTTCGCGTCAGGGCACAAAAAAAAAATGGAAGAAACCAGATGGAACATGCCCTGATTCCAGTAGTGAGAAGCAAATGGTAAAAGTTCTCGAATTTACTAGCTCGTTGTGGAATTTACCAAGTATAGAAATTTCATTCTAAATTACTCTTAACTAGGTCATTCTAATCTAAATTACTCCAAACTAGGGCATTTTCAGACCAGGACTATATATATAGCCATGTTGCAAGCACAAAGGCCGCTCTGCATTACTGACAAGGACTCAGCAAAGTAAAGGTGAAACGTCCAATATATTTGTGTTCTCAGCAGATATATCTAAGTATAAAGCCGCCATGGAATTATTGTTTGTAAAATAGAATTTGTATATAGGTTGGAAAATCGTTAAAACTAATAATTTAAAATGATCTTTGTAATAGACTTCCCTTTGTGTTTCCTGTGAAGTAGCTTTATACTACCAATCATGATTGAATCCAGAAGTCTTTGATGAAAGCAAAAACATCGCTAGTATACGAAGTGCACAAGGTATCTTCCAGTTTAACTATTGGTCTATAATACATATGACTGATCAGTAGAAATAAAATGCTAGTTGTAGTTGACCTATGCGTACGGGTCTAAACAAAGCACCGAAAAAGTTGATAAGCACATCGACTTTTCTTTCTCAAGAAATTAATATAAAATGAATTCCACAAGAAAAGAAAGAAAACGAAGAAAGCAGGATCTTGTACCTTGTCAAGAAGGAAAGTACTTATCACACAAAAAAGACAGCATATAATTGTAACACTAGTACGCAAATTATAGTAGGCGGAAGAGGCTTCCAGCTAGTGGTTTTGACATAATTTGAATGGTTTCTTTCTTTCTGACAAGAAAATTGAAATTCGAAAATTACAATACAAGATAAGTTAGTACCAACGAGCAGATATTTTCCCCTGATTAGGCTGGCCAGTGTTTTTGTTGGTCCAGTAGATATGAGGGGTAAGAGGCCGTATGCCAATTATACCAGGACTCAGTTCACTTAACATATGCAGAGATAAGAAAGAATAGTGGTGGATGTTTCATTGAAAATATCTTTAGAATTTGCAAGCATGCAAAACTAAGGTTGCAGAAAAGTTAAATTACATGTGTATAAACGCGCAACGAAGACCATAATTTTTGAAATACACATGATACTAACTCAAACCTTTTTGTATGATGCGCCAGCATTCAGTATGTTTGATTGCAGGCTCAAAGCAAAGCATATACTGCTACATATTCTCCAATCGCTAATAAAGTTGAGGTCCTAATATGCACACTTGTGGATTTGCAGTACTATATGCGCAGCAAGAGACAACACACAAAAGCTACTTTGATCGGTTAGAATCCGAGGGCGAACCGAAGTGACGGAATATGAGAGGATCTTTAGAGAGCTCCAAATCAAATCACACCCACCAAATCACCACCTGGCCACCAAGAACCTCCCTCCCTCTCTCTTAGTACCTATAAATGAGCGGCAAAAGCCACCAAACCAAGACATAGTGGCTCACTCCTCTCTGAATAACTACCTTTCCCTTCTCCACCTCCTCCTTCCTCGAACAAGACTGGAGTTCATCACAGAGAAACTGGCGCCTACGGGCATACTGAGGAAGAAGAGCAAGAAGACCGGCTCCTGGCCGATACAAGGTAGGAGCGAGCAGCGTTAGTAGGGCACTGTGTGCGCCGTCCTGTCGCAGGTTCTCAATCGAAATGGTGACTGTGAGAGAGGAGACACGCAAGGGGCCATGGACAGAGCAGGAGGACCTGCAACTGGTATGCACTGTCCGTCTGTTCGGTGAACGTCGTTGGGATTTCATTGCCAAAGTATCAGGTTTGAGGGGTGGGGGATCCAAAAATTAGGTAGCTATTTTCATATTCTTTCGCGCCAAGTTGCAGCGACGACATGCGTCGTCTCCACTAACCGATCTTCTTCTTTTCTTCTTGCTTCGTCTCCCTCCCTTCTGAATCTCCATGCAGGGCTCAACCGGACCGGCAAGAGCTGCCGCCTGCGGTGGGTGAACTACCTCCACCCTGGCCTCAAGCGTGGGCGCATGACTCCCAATGAGGAGCGCCTCATCCTCGAGCTCCATGCTCGGTGGGGAAATAGGTCTGATTCTCAAATTAAAACATGATCATCTAAGATGACTCCTAATGAGGAGCGCCTCATCCTCGAGCTCCATGCTCGGTGGGGAAATAGGTCTGATTCTCAAATTAAAACATGATCATCTAAACAACAAAGAGATGCTAGATTAAATTTTAGTATTATTACAACTGTTATGTATGTTTGTTAATTTCTCATCAACATCAGGTGGTCGAGGATAGCTCGGCGCTTGCCAGGGCGTACCGACAACGAGATCAAGAACTACTGGAGGACACACATGAGGAAGAAAGCGCAGGAGAGGAAGAGGACCATGTCGCCGTCGTCGTCCTCGTCCTCTCTGACCTACCAGTCCGGCTACCCGGACACGTCATCGATCATTGGAACAGAGGAACAGGAGCTTCATGGTGGCAATAGTGGCTGCATCACAAGCATCCTGAAGGGCACAGCGCCGGACATGGACGTGTACCCCATGGACCAGATATGGATGGAGATCGAGGCACCGGAGGCGCCATCGGCGACCGGCTTCGACGGAGAGAAGACGCAGGACCATGCTTTCAGCAGCCTCCCCGGACCGCTGCCGCCATCTGCGGCGTGGGATTACTATTGCCCACCAGCTGATACCTGCTGGAAGATGGACGACGAGATCAAGATGGCACCGCAGTTTGGTTTCAGTGAAGGAGCTGGCCCCTGTTTTTGAAGCCTTACACATTGGGGTCAGGTTACTCTGTTACATATCTACCTAGAACAAGTGAAGCGCTTTTGTTGAAACAAGCTTTAGCATGGCTCTAGCATGTTATCTCTATGTATATGGATCTATGTAGTGCGCAAGACAAGCATATGTCGCTTTGTCCTTGACTCTTAGGGTATGAAAGGACAAGGGTACTATGTATTCACAAAATGATCAGGAACCCCAGTGTGAAATTTTTCTGTTGTTTTATGAATAAATGTAATATGGTTAGATGATTTTACAGGATGAGACCAGATGTGGCCGGTAATCTGAAGATTAAGCCGATCCTATTGGAAAAACTGATAAATTTTACCCAACTTTCTAGAGCAGTGGAGTACAACTGGATTGCCTAGTTGATGACCCGAGGCAAAGAACAACTAACCAAAAGGAGCCAATTGGCATTGTCAAGTTAGTGCTCCTGTAGAGTTGCCGTCTCGGGGCTATTTTACTACTTTCCCATAGTACCAAGTTGGCAATTTGCGAGACATGGGATCGGGAAAGGAAAGGCATAGCTCTCAGGAGCCACTTTAAAATGTACAGCAGTCAAATCTAACAAAGAAAAATGGAAGGGTCGCGTACCTCTGGATTCAGAAACATTTCCTCAAAACATAATCCTTGATTTCACCTAAAAAAACGTAACCCTTTCATTTTGTACAGTAATAAGGATACAAGTCAAAAGAACAAAAGAGGATTTTTTTTAGTTGTATAATGTCATAAAGCAAAGGAATCAAGCATATAAGAGTGATGAAACCTATTATTCAAATTACATGCCAAAAGATTAATGAGTATTATACTTCAGAATATGTATAAGACAATAGAAAACATATGCATTTTGATAGAAAATTTGGTCCTTTGACAACCTTACTTTTAAGGGGGGAAATGTTTAATCATATAGGACCCCAGTAGTGAAATGTAAGTATTCGCAGTAAGTACTGCTATATAATAGTTTGTTTCAAAATTAATGACAGACTGAGAAAAAAGTGTTCTCAAGAATAAATTTTGGACAGGTTGGTATGATGGTAACAAGATTAATAAAGTAATTACCACTTTTAACCCTATATATAATCATTGTCTTTGTCAGTGTGAGTTGATGGGCCAGTATTTATCCAAGTATGTAATGGCCGACCATAGAATGATAGAAGTGCATATACATTTTTTGAAGTAGAAAGAGTGAAGATTTTTACCTTTGCATGCCAAATATGAGCCATTGGGAACTTATGAAACACACTAGAAATGGAAGCAGCAAAGTAAAGTTACTATTTTTCTTTCGCAGAAAGCAGTATCGTTTCCACATAGGATCCCTAGCTTATACAAACCTTCACACTACGAAAGAACTATCAAGGTCCATAATTTGAGAAGGGATGACATGTCAAGAAAAGAGTGATTGGTCTGACCATTAATCTATTTGTTTCTTTCCAAAAAAATAATATGCACGAATTACATGAGAAAGCTACTTTTCCATATTAGCAATTAGCTTTGCAGATCAAGCATGCAGGGAAAAAGGAAGTTCAATGCGTTACGGGAATTAAAAGGTTGTAATAAGTGGCATGCATTTAGAATTTTGTAGACATATGCTTTTGGTGAAACTGATCTGCAACAAATTAACCGTGCGTCATCTTTCAATTGAAGAAAAGGCTAGTGCTTAACCATCTGGACTCGACCATTGCTCACTAGTACAGCCTTCAGTGGCCTTCAGTACTGATATGTGGTGCCTTGAGGAAATGAATAACTGAGGTAACATCTAACATCAACATCGAGGATGGGACGAATTACGGTTGAGTAAAATGACATTGTGGTCCACTATGTCAAAAGTCGTTTGAAAAAAATCAAATTTTAGAAAAAGAATCTCCACTTTTGAGTGTTGATATTGGTGAATGGTTCTATCCTTTATGAAACCATATTAATTATTGTGAATGAAGCAGAGAATGATGCGTGCAGTATTTCAGCCAGGAGTTTAGTAACCAACTTTAGCACTGAATTGACATGAAAATGGATCTAGTAGTCTTTAGGAAGAAGTCTATTTTACTCCCTCCAATAGTCACTTTTGTTCGTTTGACCCCTTGATAAAATCATGGCTCGATTTTCTCCCTTGAACTATTCATGTTAGTGCAATCTACACTTAAGGAATTTGTCTTCTTTTCCCTTTTTATTTTCTATGTACAATCTGACTTTAAAATTCAAAATTGGCATAATGGTAGCTTCAATAGTTTAATATACTCCTATCTAACAGTACCTTAACCATAAGATATAAAACTGCATGAAAAGTATTCATTTAACGATTATCATTTTGTTAGTATCAATAGGAATGATGTCATGCATAATCTTGCAAATTTGAACAAAATTACGCTCTTACGTCGAGAAAAATAATAAATTTTAGTAGGGAGTACATTGCACCAATTTTGATAGTTTGAGGAAGTGGATTGAACTAAGGTTTCTTTTTTATCATAATTATATATGAGTTATTGATGGTTTGTTAATCCAATTTGGACTATATAACTCTTTGAAAATGGGTCGTTCTATAGGGCCTGGATGTATGTCATAATTACAATGACAGCACATTTTCTAGTGAAAAGATTTAGATAATCAATTCAGATGATCATGTGTTTGAACCATGTCAGGAAGGATGAATAACATGCTTGGATCCTAATTTCATTGTCACCCATCCCATTTATGTTAAGTTTTTGCTAGACCTCAGCCTTTTCATTGTGGTCACTACCTTTCATCTGAAGCACCTATTCTGGTGATTAACTATATTCTATATCTTTTAACTGCAGCTGCATGACACAATTTGGTATCCTGCTCCAAATTTCATCCATTTAATTGTGCCTCTCTCCGATATTCACTCTCATATACTTGTGAGGCTGCACGATATACTCTTCAGTTACCCTCATATTCTCTCTTCTAGTCTATCCATAATATTTATAACCTTATTTGCAGATCTTTTGATTAGCTTATTGAGCCGAGGGATTGTCCATCTTTTTTGAACCCTTCTTAGAGTGATTTTTACTGAAATTGTTGGTGCACTATTATAATTGGTGTTACCATCAGTTTTCCATCTACTCTAAACACTCCCAAAGAAGCCAGGGTGATCTATCCAATAATTTTGAAACCATATAAAATCTGAGCCTATCAAATTCTAGTGTCCATCTAGACCATCCAGGGGATGTAATCAGTGTTAGGGTAGATTATGTTCCAGTTAGTGGAAGTGAAACACCAATATTGCAGCTCAAGTAAAGGATATTGTTGCATAGTGCTCCAACTGAACTGCCTACCTTCGGGAGGAATTTCCAGAATGCCAAGGTTGCTGATGACATCATCAAAGATAAAATTGTTTATTAAGATTCACATTGATTCGGAACAACACATCCATCGTACAGTAAAGGTCATGATCTGAATCACTTACTGAATAAACATTATTGAAGTTACATCAATCAAAAGCAGCCAGAACTTCCATCTATCATAAATAACCAACTATCCATAAGCAAAATGGTAGTTATCCTTGACAGCCGCTGCCGTCTGATGCTTCAGGGATCTCCTCTGTTGTTGCCATCAGAAGCTTCTCCATCACCTCCATAGGGGTAAGCCGGCAGCTATCCACAGCCATTGCCTACATGATAGAAATAGGTAATTGTGTGTGTTAATATCAGTTCCTATTATTGATAACAACAACAACAAAGATGTTAGATAAATGTTATAACTCAGAGGACTGACCTAGTGAAGAACAGAACCATAAAAGACAGCCTCTGCAGGACCAGTCATGTAAATATGATTATCATCCTCCCTCCACTCGATTTCCAACGGTCCACCAGGCAAATCAACTATGCATTTCTGAGTAGTTGAAAAAATAAGAGAACATATAACAAATACTGTAGTGGATAGGAAAGTGAAGCTGCCAAATGGGAAATAAAATAGAAAACAAACCCGCTCAGCTCGGCCTTCAAGAACAGCCGCAACAACAACCGCGCAAGCACCAGTACCACAGGCAAGAGTTGCTCCTGTAATCAAAGTCATAAAGTTTATTTTGCATAATTGCTGTAAAAAATAGATTAATACAAAACAAGATATCATTGAGAGTAATGAACACATTATTCATTGGTGTTACAAATTTAAAGTGTAATGATGACATATTGGCACCACAAACTAAAATGTGTAAAATTCGAAAATACATCAAAACATAAGGGAAAAAAAAAGAGAGGGTACATTCAAGCAAATGGCATATGCTACAGTTCAAGGAGGTTTTGAGGTTATACCAGCACCACGCTCCCAAACTCGCATTTTGAGGTGTGATCTAGACAAAACCTGTACGAATTCTGCAAAGAGAAAGTTATTTAAATGAAATTCAACTGCAAGGACGTATGCACAAAAGCATATTGAATTACAGAAATTTAAAAGTTACCTGTGTTGGTGCGAGCAGGAAACATTTCATGATGCTCAAACTTAGGCCCTATTTCACTAAGTTTTAAATCATCCACTTGCAAGAGCTGCAGGAGTACAGCCAAGACAAATCTACAGTTAGAATCCATAATTAAATGGACAAATTGGATACAGAAACATGAATCCTAACGTCTACAGTTCAACCACACTAGAACTCTCTTACTTTTGGCCCATTAATCACAACAGTCACGGACTCAGGGTTCCATTTGCTAGGGATAGCTAGCTATTATCAGCATAAAGAATGACATAACCCTATTGAAGAATCCTAACAACTATTTCTCAACGGAAGAACACAGGTTAAATACTGTCACAATATTTTTCCAAGCATTAAAACAAGAGGTCTTGTTGATCGGGGCAACAAACAGAAGGGATCATAGAGACAACTGCTGAATAGCTAGCAAGTTGCAAATCAAAGTTCAGTTACAAAATATAATAAAAGAGTATGGTGAACCAACAACTTAGGAACATGGAATTTATATTGCGGCCAAAGAAAGCACAGTTTGGATGGAGATGTGAAAACAATTAAAACGGAAAACTATCCATGTCGACAGATTCATGATTCAATTTGCTATTCAGTAGTCAAAATTCACTTGCTAATCAATAGTCAAATTGTGTTTTGACAAAAAAAGAAGAGCAATTTGATATGAATAGAATAACAATTTGCACGATGATTACCTTCGACTCCTTTGTGCCAAATGTGACACAGTGAGGATTGCCCATGCTAACACATGTTACATGCCATGTTAAGCCATCAACGGCCAATTCAGCCTGGACAACAGCTTTGTTCTTGGTAGCTGGCAATTTTGTGGGGATGTCAGGTCCAGAAAGGATGGGCTCACCCATATCAACCTTTACCTGAAAACAATGTATAAAATTCTATCAGCAATATACATAAACTTGGAAGGAGAGCCAGCCCAAATCCTAACCACCTAATCTTATCCCTAACTAACCTAACTGGATGGCTAAAAAAAGGGTGGCGCTACAGTAACCGCGCTGCTACAGTGCCATGGCTGCTGCAGTGCCCAAAGTCCAAAGGCTTGCCCATAACAGAATATGTACAAGAAAATAGAAAAAACTATAGAGTAAATAAGGGTCTAACCAGCATTAGGGATTCACATGTTAACTTTTTACGAACTTAACCAGCGCAATGTGGCTGACTGCTGAATTTAGCTTCAACTTGCTAAGACTCAAATTAGAGAACCTGTTGTCGGTAACAATTGGTTCATGCCAGTATGCCAGTCCTACGGCGAACATCATTTTATGCCTACCATTCACACATTCTTCCATTTCGGCCCAATCATCTGCCACAAAAGGTTAAGCTTGCTATGCTGGTAAAAGTTCACATTCATGCAAACATCCCATTTATCTAGGTCTTCAATTAAGGGGGTATGAATGCAACAGGTAGCGTACCAGTAAAAATAAAAAAGAAGAAAAAACATAGTAAGCAGCTAGAGATCAAACGAGAAAGATCACCTTCTACCAAACCCAAGCAAGGCAAATAGCAATGTACAGTTGTAGGAAAAAGAAGAAACACATAAAATGACTTAAAGAAACATTTACCTGTCCATCATTCTGTATTTCAGGAATGATCAGCCCAGCACCAGTATGAATTGTGAAACTGAAACAATAAAACGAAAAAGAAAACTATAGTTTCAGGGGCCATAGAAAGGAATGACACATCCAGATCATCACATTTGAAGCATTCTTATGGTCTGATACTCGATTATATTAAAGTAGACTAAGATTCACCAAAAAAAAAATCAGCCTCAGAATTGTGTATAAGTTTCATGTATTTCAGTGGTAAAACCGACCAAATTTACAGTTAGAATTTTTTTTTCACTTCTTTTATAAGGATACTGCAATCTCCATGTATGAATGGTGTTACCTATTTGTTCCTTGCATATTTTCAAGCTCCGCAATAAACCGAGCAAAGCAACGAACTCCATTACCACACATCTGAAACCAAACGAAATTAGGGTTGCACAGATTCTGTATGAGGTCAATTTAGCATTAAAAAAAAGCACCATTACAGTTTTCATACTGTCAGCATTCAGCAACACTGAGATATAGAGAACAAATCTTCAGATAACTTAATTGTGGGTAAAACGGAAAACAGAAAAAACATCTCTGACCATACACTAACTAGCTGTTTAGGACTGGAAACATGGTTGCACTTCAAACGTTTTATAGTCAATCAAGATCTAAAGTCACAAGTCACATTTTATCAAAAACAACCCCAGAATCCGATGCATGAGAGAAAGTGTGACACACATAGTATAGGACCATATTTCTGGCAGGTCTGAATATAGTGGACAGAGTATGGCTGTACTAAGCTTTGCACTTCTGCAGTATATGCTATTCATGGATTAGATTAATAAAGGTTCCAATCTACACTGTCTGAAATTAGACCGACTATAAGACCCCAAGCTACCAGAGTTCATTTCAATACAAAAGTTTGCCTCCACCAAGCAGTTCTTTAAGAACCTGAATAACATCACAAGTACAAACCTACATTTTTCCTTGTGCAGCAAAATCTCACGGGAAGAAGATAGAAAACTATCGGCACCAATTTGACATTAGAGACTGTTAACAGTTCGCTGGCAATAGCATTACATTAAGTTAAGTTCAGCTACACTATCCAGTATCTATCGAGATGAAATGGGCACACACACCTCGGGCTCGCTGCCGTCAGAGTTGAAGATCCTCATGGTGTAGTCCGCACCATTGACCCCCGGCATGACGAAGATGACACCATCAGCGCCAATGCCGAAGTTCCGATCGCACAGCTTCGCCGCCTCCTCCGGCGTCACCTTCGGCACCGACGAATCCCTATTGTCCACCTAAAAATCCACAGGGAATCAGCGCGCAGAACAGAGAAAACAGCGGTAGGGCAGCATCCAAAACAGCAAGGATTGGATTGCACGAATTCGCGACAGCAGACAGGTCGCCCCCAAATTAGACAGCGCAGGACGTGGCAGCCGAAGGAAGTTCGGAAACGGGAAGGAAATACGCACCATGATGAAGTCGTTGCCGAGGCCCTGGTACTTGACGAAGTGGAGGGCGCGCTCGGACTCGCGGCGCTCGAGGAACGAGGCCTTGGCGCCGGACCTGGGCGCGGAGACGGCCATCGAGGCGACGGCGCGGCGAGGGGCGCGGGAGCAGCGGGCCGGGAGGCGGAGGCTCCGGCAGGAGAGGGAGGTTGGAGCTGCGATGGCGGTGGCGGCGAGGGAGGTGGCGGCGGCGGCGGCGGCGGGTGACATGGCGGCGGGAGCGTTTGGGGTTCGGGGGGAGAGGTCACTGCGCGGTCGCTGTCCGGGTAATGACTGACGGGGTGCCTCTCGCTCTATGCAGGTGGGGTCCGGAACCAAACAACTGGGTCCTTCTGTCATTGAGCTCTGGTCTCATACGAGTTGACGGAGGTGGAACCGTCCGACGTGTAAATATTTACTGTTACGGCTTGTCGTTTTCGATTAGTTCGATTAATCTCGAGACTTGAGATGTAAAAGAAATTAATCTCTGAGTGTTTTGCAAGAGCGTGAAGGGCCTGAATCAAAAATAAAATAAAATAAAATAATAAGAGCGTGAAGGGCCACGTGCACGGTGCATCTTCTTCTTCAAAAAAAAAAAAAACAAGCGTGAAACACCATAAACGGCAGAGAAAATATCAATTCAAAATGCGCCGCGACCGCGACAGGAGGCAGGGGCGCGGAGTAGTTGGCGGCAAGCATGGATGCCCACGGCGACGAGGAGGCCGCCGCCTCGCCGCTCCTTGCGGCGCCGGCGCAG
>LAPY01000045.1:346873-360457 GCA_000970635.1 Eragrostis tef
TTAATTATCTGAGAACTCGTGTTTACATTATGGTACTGCTACCCGTGTTGTTCTAGTGTTCTCCCGTGTCTACATTTCCGGTACTGTATTCCTGTTTAACGTTGCAAGGTTGTCAGATTATATTTAAGCCGTTTACTCCTGTTTCTGCATCATGATATGTTTCAAGGTTCTTGTTGGCTTTCATGTCATATGGGCCGACAGTTGTTTTTGGTGTTCTTCTGGTTTTCTACTATTGGGTCTGCCATAAGCTTGAAACCGAGCGTTTGAAGCCATCGGCACAAAGTATTTCGGAACAAACACACAAGTATTTCAATAGAATCAAAGTATAATCACGATTTGATAGGAACAAGAAAACACATACGCCCAGAATGACAGGTACATGCCTCAATTTTTAGCAGGACTTGTGAACAAGGGAGAGACCAAATACAAGTATCAAAGTGCTTTGCACCATATTATATACATATGCAAGAAACAGAACTTACATAACATAGAGAACCACATCAGGGACAGTTGAAAGATATAACGAGTTCTGAAGCAGACTATAGAGCTACTTCTACTAGCAGGCCACATCCATTCCAGATTCAAATAAGTTCACAACTCAAAACCAAATGTACTCAAAACCACATGGTATCAAGGCTTCAGCATCATTCTCAGGGTACATGAACCGGATGTCTGCATCTTGGAGAACTACATAATGTTCAAAATTGACAGTGGAGCAGCGGTGATGTACTCGGCATCAGGCCACATTTGGACGCAAACCATGCTAACAGACGGCAGAGGCAACCAAATGGCTTGGATGACTTGTTGCCCTGTCATGATCAGAGGACATGATTGACTGATAACCAGGAAATCTTGTACTAGTTCTTCGTGGAGGACTAGGTTTGTTGCACTGCTTGCTCCTGGACAAGGGTTGGACATCTTGCTGGAGCAAAGACCATAAATATGTTACAAACCAGATATGACTCGTACCGTTCATTCTAACTGCAAATTCATAATCTCACAAAAAGTAGGTTCCTAGACGGAAACAATTTAATCCTTAACAGGCCAGCCGCACAATTTTATCAAATATATTTCTCTGAGGTCACAGGCATCAACATCACAGTCTCTAAGCAAGAATCCTATAAGCTATGATTAGGAAAACCATCTCAACCAATAAGGGGGTTCATCGCAAACAATTATCTCATACAAATCTTAAACTCGACCTGCGGGGGGAGCTTATACAAATCTAGCAACAACTACAATTTCTAGATCAACTTTAAAATTAAACCCAGAAGAAGAAATATTTATTGCTGTTAAATATATATGTAGAAGTTAATATCTTGCAAAGGTGGTCCATCCCACATGTCATATCCCATATAATCACAAAGCCAGTGGCTAATAAATCAATGACATGTCCCACATGACATGGCATTTCAACCATTGAAAGAAATACAACCAATGCAAACAGATTCATATGAACAGGACCAACTAAACCATACTCCCCACCTTTGCAAATGCATTGAACTCAGAACCATAAAATGACAGAGGATTGAATCTCTCTAGCGTTTTATGACAAATTGTGAGAATATAGAGATATAAAAAGTTTGAACAAAGAATATGATTAAAATCAACTGAATAATAAAGTATGCCATAACATTTGTCGTGACATGAATGATACCAGTTTGTAATCAAATTTTCGCAAAATAAAAAAAGAACAAAATTAAATAAATTTCAGAGAACTAATTTACAGAAACCAAGCAAATTTTATAATTCTAAAAAAATATCTATTGATCACAATTTTAGATTTCTTTGGAAGTATTTAAGTCCCCAAAAACGTCTGCAGGGAAGCCCCGTGATTTAACGGGTTTACGTGTTAAAGGACCCTTAATCCAGTTAAGAGACTAATAGAGCGTTCGGTGTGTACGAACACTACTGATAATAATGAAGTTTAGTCTTCTACTTGAGCTTATATAAAAAATTATTGTTAGATTTCGTATCCTTCCCAACTGAGGAGCACGCGTACGTGGTTCAGAGTCAGAGAGGTCAGTCATATTGTGTACAACTCACACTGGATACCCATTTATTGACATTAGATGTATTGCTTGACCCTCTATCCTTGAAAAAAAAAACATAACTGAAAATCCTTAAGTGTGTATAGCAAAGTCAGATCACAAGCCTTCGTTTGCCTTAGCAATTGACTTGGATTTTTAACGATCATACTAACTCTCAAAGTGCGAACATTGAATATGAAAAATAAAATACATTTAGTTATCATGAAAGCACATTTAAAGCCATGAACCAATCCTCTATAGTTTGAAAAACTGTACACTCGGTGATGTCATGGGCATAGATTAGGCAGCCCTGAACTCAAGTGGCGTGACGGTGCCAACTAGAGGCAGCCGTTCCACAAGGTTGCATACAATGCCACAAAAATTTCTAAGATGGAAAATATACTATCTTGTGCATGCAAAGTTTCGTCAAGACAAGGGTGCTTACTACTTGCAGAAACAAAAAAAAAAAGATCTCAATTCAAGGTCATACGAAAAAATATATACGTCCAGTTGGTAAAATATGTTAGTACATGAGATGGGAGCTGCTCAATAAGATCCCTTGAACATTGGAATTGGTGTTTTCTAGTAGCCAATTCCAGCAGCAGCACAAACTGTGAGTATAGGGAGGTCGCGAAAACTAAAGCAAGAATAATAGAAAGAATCATTGCATGCCTAAAAGGTAACATAACAAAGAGCATGTTCAGATGAAGCTAGTATTATATCAATCTCAGGCATGGTCAATGAACTTCAGTTGAAGGGTACACAAATTTGGAGACATTCCAGAAACCAAGCAAATTTTATAATTCTAAAAAAATATCTATTGATCACAATTTTAGATTTCTTTGGAAGTATTTAAGTCCCCAAAAACGTCTGCAGGGAAGCCCCGTGATTTAACGGGTTTACGTGTTAAAGGACCCTTAATCCAGTTAAGAGACTAATAGAGCGTTCGGTGTGTACGAACACTACTGATAATAATGAAGTTTAGTCTTCTACTTGAGCTTATATAAAAAATTATTGTTAGATTTCGTATCCTTCCCAACTGAGGAGCACGCGTACGTGGTTCAGAGTCAGAGAGGTCAGTCATATTGTGTACAACTCACACTGGATACCCATTTATTGACATTAGATGTATTGCTTGACCCTCTATCCTTGAAAAAAAAAACATAACTGAAAATCCTTAAGTGTGTATAGCAAAGTCAGATCACAAGCCTTCGTTTGCCTTAGCAATTGACTTGGATTTTTAACGATCATACTAACTCTCAAAGTGCGAACATTGAATATGAAAAATAAAATACATTTAGTTATCATGAAAGCACATTTAAAGCCATGAACCAATCCTCTATAGTTTGAAAAACTGTACACTCGGTGATGTCATGGGCATAGATTAGGCAGCCCTGAACTCAAGTGGCGTGACGGTGCCAACTAGAGGCAGCCGTTCCACAAGGTTGCATACAATGCCACAAAAATTTCTAAGATGGAAAATATACTATCTTGTGCATGCAAAGTTTCGTCAAGACAAGGGTGCTTACTACTTGCAGAAACAAAAAAAAAAAGATCTCAATTCAAGGTCATACGAAAAAATATATACGTCCAGTTGGTAAAATATGTTAGTACATGAGATGGGAGCTGCTCAATAAGATCCCTTGAACATTGGAATTGGTGTTTTCTAGTAGCCAATTCCAGCAGCAGCACAAACTGTGAGTATAGGGAGGTCGCGAAAACTAAAGCAAGAATAATAGAAAGAATCATTGCATGCCTAAAAGGTAACATAACAAAGAGCATGTTCAGATGAAGCTAGTATTATATCAATCTCAGGCATGGTCAATGAACTTCAGTTGAAGGGTACACAAATTTGGAGACATTCCAAAGAACAAAGGTTGGCTTGTTATATGGTACAAGAGTATTGAAGGGTCTCATTTATTAACTACAGTAAAGACTTATATGAAGAAAACACCAATATAACTTCAAAAACACTAATTGGTACCTACAGCTTATAAAAAATGAGCATTATAACTTCCAAAACACTAAGTGGTACCTTTTGGAAGCCATCAATGAAAAGTGAATAATGAAATAAAATGTTGCTGCAATTTTTTTCCCTCAAAAACGTAGGAGAACTGCGCTTCATCAAATTAAGAAGAGGGTTGCTGAATTTTTCTTGGAAACAGAAAAAACAAAGACGGGAGCACAATTTTCTATACGAAGGAAAAGAACATGACAAACCTGAAACTGCATGGGTATCCAAAAGTAGTACATACGTTGACAGAGCTTCATCATCATCATCGAACAAAAGATAAACTCAATCATCAAAATAGAAACAAGGGACGACCAATCATCAATACAGGATCTAGGGACATGATTTCAGGAAAAAGCCACCATAGTATAACAATGCAGATTGAAGAATTAAAAGAGTAAGAGATAACAGTAAAGTAAGCTACTTGGTTTGTAAGGGTAAGAAATGTTGATGCATAGTCAGCGGTCGAGCAGCAATCCATTGCTACATCCCAGCAAAGCAAATAAGTCAAGTTCTATTCATTAAGTATAAGGTTCACATCCCTTCTATAATTTTCCATGACCAAAAAACAAGGCATGTTCTGTTTTTCTTTAATCCATGCTTTGCATGCATTTTACTCTAAATTAGTCTTCTAAATCATAATTTAAAACCAAGAAGCAAACATTCTTTACTGAGATATCAGACATTTTAGCTTTTGCCCCCCAAAAAGAAAACATTTGACTTGGAACCACAAGTTGTGAAGCAAGAAATCAAACTTGTTCGCAAAGACCACACCAAATGTACCAAAGCACACAACCTTGTGTAAAAAAAAAACCAATCAGTTACAAAATAAAGCTCATCAACTTCAGAAAAATGTAAGGGTCCTTATTTAACACTATAATCTTAATTATCTGATAGCAACTCCTAAGCTAAGTTTTCATAGTGAAATGTTTCCTAAGAAAGGCTTGGCGCCAAGACAAACCAAACCAAGATCTAAGACCAAAGATTGAGTTAAATAATGGCGAATTCTAAAAGTAATTAGGCGAATGCTCACTCTGTCATTATTCTGGATATGATGTTAGGAACAGAAGCATCCCCGGCTCCACATTTTAAACAAAGAACTATCTTAAGAGATGGGAGGAGGGCAATGGATAGGGACCAGGTGGACGACCTCATGGAGAAAGCTCGCCGTCGGTACCAACTGCTGCCTACCACTGCTACCTCATCTTCTGTGAGTGGCCAGCAGGACACTGTCGCCGCGCACTCCTCATGGCGGCCGGCACTGAAGTATGCAACGCCGTGCCATCCCATGCGCGCTAGTGAACTCGCCGCCTCCACTTCCTCGCACGCGCCGGCCCAAACGCGGCCGCAGTTCCTCCCACCACGCACAAGGCCAGACATTCTGAAATTCCTGCGATCCGCACGCCGCTCTGCTGGTTCATGGTGCCACGTACGCCGAAGGGCAAAGCAGCGGAAGCTTTTGCAGGGATCCCATGCTCCTCTCCGATTGCGGCAATCTTCCGTGGTGTGCTCTGCCCAGCCAAGGACGCCACGGTCCCTTGCACCATCCCCCTTCCACTGCTCCACCACCTTCCGCCGATGCAACCCTAGTCGGCCGCGGGTGGACTGGACGACGCAATGGATCCTGACGAGGCAGCGTGCATTGAAGTACTAACAGAGCAACTCCACTAAGTACGGCATTATGTCTTCGCTAATAGAATCAACTGTTCTCGGGAGATCAACGACACCCTGTATTTGACCATCATAAAGCCTCATTGCCATGTCTAGAGCACCCATCCAATCACCAGCCCTCTTTAGTGCTTTGTTCTTTCCATGGAAGAAGTCTGGAAACTGTGAGAAAGGTTGGCCCAAGGATATAAACCGTAGCACCTCTTACTGCTACTGAATTGTTGAAATGCCTCTCTGGGTTACCAAACTTGTTTGAGAAATGTGCCCGGCCCAAACGCGGCCGCAGTTCCTCCCACCACGCACAAGGCCAGACATTCTGAAATTCCTGCGATCCGCACGCCGCTCTGCTGGTTCATGGTGCCACGTACGCCGAAGGGCAAAGCAGCGGAAGCTTTTGCAGGGATCCCATGCTCCTCTCCGATTGCGGCAATCTTCCGTGGTGTGCTCTGCCCAGCCAAGGACGCCACGGTCCCTTGCACCATCCCCCTTCCACTGCTCCACCACCTTCCGCCGATGCAACCCTAGTCGGCCGCGGGTGGACTGGACGACGCAATGGATCCTGACGAGGCAGCGTGCATTGAAGTACTAACAGAGCAACTCCACTAAGTACGGCATTATGTCTTCGCTAATAGAATCAACTGTTCTCGGGAGATCAACGACACCCTGTATTTGACCATCATAAAGCCTCATTGCCATGTCTAGAGCACCCATCCAATCACCAGCCCTCTTTAGTGCTTTGTTCTTTCCATGGAAGAAGTCTGGAAACTGTGAGAAAGGTTGGCCCAAGGATATAAACCGTAGCACCTCTTACTGCTACTGAATTGTTGAAATGCCTCTCTGAGTTACCAAACTTGTTTGAGAAATGTGCATGGTGCAGTATGGTGTCATCAAACACAAGGCCATCAGGAACAAAGGTGGTTCTGCGTCACTGCCATCTTTAGAGAACAAACAGAGCTGTCCTCTCAAATTAAGGACTACTAACATCTGAAATAAAGAAGAGTTATTTAATTTGCAACCAAGTAGAGAACGAAATTTAATGAATGACATAATAGGAGCCTTTTTCATACCTGATCATCTAACCAGGCTACACCAGCAGCTGAACTATCAATCTTCCATTCCTTGTGTTTAAGTATCTTTGATTTAACAAACTTTGCTACTTGCACTTGACGGTCTCATGCAAGTGCAAGCCATGATAGTCGGTCTTCATCTATGGTATTATCATATTTTATTCCATTCAATTTGAACTATTTCAACAGAGAAAGAACGAGTCAAAGCCATGAAAGAAGGCCTAATCTCACCTAATGATGTTGAATCACTCGAGGATGATATGTAGTGCCATGCCGCGTAAGAGATGGAGCCCTCGTGCTCCGTCTGGTCTAGAGAAGGTCTCAATATGGTCAACATGATCAATATACGGAGTCTAACTTAGCAGACAAACCATGGAAAATTATGCTCATACCAAGATTTCGGATATTAATGTTATAACACATCTGATAGTAAAACAAACAACAATAATAAAATGAATAAATTCCTATAATATGTTTCCAGAATAGTAACTGCTTCATACCACAAGAGCATGTTGATGCATGATGAACATGACTACAATACCATCCTCTATAGGAGAACTTTCGTTAAAAAAACTTCCATCCAGAATCTCCAACTACGCCTCCAACAACACCACCCATCATGCTGCCAAGACCACCAGAGGAAGTTGTTTGGTTCGCCTGGTGTTTAGTTCGCCTGGGCAGATGTATTGCTAAAACCAACGGATTCATCCACTAAAAGAGGACAGGCTGGGAGCACAACTCCAGTATTTCCATAAAAATGGCGCTCAAAAATAGTAGCTAGGTTTCATGAGAACAGATGTAAACTCTAACACAAAAATCATTCAGTTAGATGCACAGTGAGGGGAAGATGTTTCTCCATACCTGCGTTCCCTTGATAGCCAAGCGACTAATCACAGGGATAATGGAAAATGTGTGCAAAAAAACTACCCCTTTTGAGTCACCAGTGATGGCTTTAGATTGGCGGATAAAACAAGCATGCACAACTGGTGTTGTATGCTCACCATATATGACTTTTGCAAC
The DNA here is from genome assembly GCA_000970635.1 of Eragrostis tef. Lineage (NCBI taxonomy): Eukaryota > Viridiplantae > Streptophyta > Magnoliopsida > Poales > Poaceae > Eragrostis > Eragrostis tef. The sequence goes on from LAPY01000045.1 coordinate 354,670, forward strand.
AGCAGCTTTCTGTACATCCCAAATTGTCATATGTCCATCACTATATCCTACTAGCAGAAGATCCCCTTGCTGGTTAAAGCACATGGCAGTCACTGGTGATTGAGTCTTCTCGCCTTGGTTCCAAAACAACAGCATCTGAAATTTCATAACGGTGTTTGTAGGCTCAAATATCGACCCATATATAATTTATATAATCTCAAAACCACTAATCTACAGTAGCTTCCCAAATATCTTCCACTCATCAAAACTCATCCCAAAAGAATTTGCATATGCCTTGAATTAGTAACAATATGTGCAGACAACATCTTATGACTATGGAAAAACATGAAAGGTACAAGTACAATGTAGCAGCCAATGAAGTCAATGCATTGTCTTCAACAGTAATTGTATTTGCCGAGCAAGAATGAAAACCGAAAACAATGATCCATTGTGCTGGCATTACATTAGGAATTACACAACACACATGCATGATGTGTGGGCTATTTTGATTGTGCCAACTTTCTGTGGTCATAAAAAAATAGATTTTTTTTTCTATATCTTTAAATGCTTTTCCAAACTTTCTGTTCATAACACCTTTTTATCTTTTTCTTAATCAATGCCAACGCTAGGATCTGACTAACAGATGAAAATCTAGCTACATGTTGTCTTCAAAAGAAATGCTAGTAAAATAATAGACACCGCATGTTTGCCTTCCAAGTTAGTTCATTATCCACAACAAATTATATTCAAAGTCATATTAACTTGATTCTATGAGGTGCAAGTGGTATCCTAATCACAATAACTTATTTGCAGAATGATGATGTACAAATATCACAGAGACATTACAATAGCAGAAGTATAACCATATTTTATTTTCCATTCCATTGTCCCCATCAAAACAAGCAAGCTAAGACTTCCAGTGCAGTTATAACAGCAACTGATATAGAGATTCAAAGCATCCACTGTTCTTGAAAGAATTGTCTCTAGATTCATACAAATACAGCATGATATTGATGCTACATCATCTTGAAGTCGGATCCAGAATCAGGAAATAAATACGTATAATTGGCAGCAGTAACAATGACTAACCTTTGTATCTGTATCATCAGCTTGGTGAATGGAGTATTTACTTGGAATGACGATAACAGCCCCTTTAGATGTGCCCATTGCTATATAGCTCCTATGAGCTGCCAGAACCTAGGGAGAGCCATGGTCCGTCCTAAATGACGGTAAGGCCATGGCACGAGTTACTGGGTTGTCCATCTCAATTTGCATGTAACCAATCGCTGGAGGGCCCTTTCCAATCCCCTCTAGCTGCATGGGTTGCGCAGCTGCTCCCTCCTCCCAGTGCTGCCCAAATGAGGCCTGCCTCTTCTCAAGCTCCTCTGCCCACTCCAATGGTTCCATTGATGCCTTCAGCTTCTTCTCCGCGTTTTTCTCAGCCTTCCTGTTGATCTCCAACTGCTCCATCCTCTCTTCAATTACCTTATCAATGATGCTCTCAGATTCCAATTGCTCCTCCATGAAACTATCAGATCTTTCATCTCCCTTATCATCGAAACTTTCATTGGACACAACATCTACTGGTTCCACATCCTGAACAGATTCAGAGTAATCATCTGCAATGTACTCGTTCTCATTTTCCTCGTTGGCAACCACCCTTTGATTGTCAACTTGGTCAGTTTCCGCTATATTGACATCTTCAATTGTTTCCTCAAGCCCACGGACATCCTCTGCTACTACAGAATCAATGGGACTTGCCTCTCCTTATCATTGAAACTTTCATTGGACACAACACCGACTGGTTCCACATCCTGAACAGATTCCGAGTAATCATCTAAAATGTACTCGTCCGCATTTTCCTCATTGGCAACCACCATTTGATTGTCGACTTGGTCAGTTTCCGCAAGATTGACATTTCCTCACGCCCATTGACATCCTCTGCAATTACAGAATCAATGGTACTTGCCTCCGGCAGATTCGTAGACTCAGAATTCTCCTCAATTCCCATTTCTTCATGTTTCTCCACTTCCAACTCCACCCCACTCCCACCCGTGGTTTGCTCAGTTGCCTCGGCAGGCGGTTCCGCATTCCCCTTTTCTTCTACCTCTGCTTCCAAACCTCCAAGGGAAGGGAGCTCCTCGGAGGCTTCCGAGCCACTGCCGTCCTTCAAGAGCTTCTCAATGGGCGCCGAGAGTGACCGGCCGGATTTAATGGCAGCAGCAAGCGATGTGAAGACCGCGCAGGATGCAGGATGCTGCGGCGGCAGCAGCTAGCGCGGCGCCGGGCTTGGGGCTGGTGCGGATGCCGCGGAAGAGCGAGGGGAGTGGCTTCTACGAAGACGCGCCGTTGCCCGAGAAGGTTCTCGAGACGAGAGAAGAGAGGGTGTCCGACGGCAAGGCGGATGTGGATCTCCTCGGGGACGCGGACGCTGATGGGGAAGGCGAAGCCGACTGAGAGGGCTTAGACGGAGGCTCTGGGCTCGGAGACGGGCTGGGGTTCTGCTGCTGGCGCTGGGAATTGGGATGGACTCCTCGGAATCAGAGTCGGAGGAGGAGAGGAGAAGGAGGAGGAGCAAGTCATCGACCGCGCGGCGGTGGTCTGCATCGGCGTCAAAGGCAATGGAAGAGGTCGGAGAGGAGGGTAGGAAGGCATCTAGGTGGAGCTCTTGCCGCGGCGATGGCTGCTGCGACGCCATCGCCGGCGAGTCGGCCACGACGACAGCGACATGGGGGGTCGTCTGCTTCTTGTCGAAGGTTCTGTGTAGTTTGCATTGGGCCGAAGCTCATTCCATTGGGCCGTTTTCGAGGCATTCAGACAAAATGCCTTCCGTCAATTCGCCTCCCTCAACTATTATAGGTAGCGCAATCTACATCTCTAATTATAAAAGCAGATAACCAGTACTTTAAACTCATCACCTCGGTGTAATTCACCTTTTTGGGCGGTTTTCAGAGTGGTTTTGTCCTACGTGGCACTATAGGTCCCGCGTGTCAGATGACACGTCATCTTCTTTTTTCTCCTTTTATTTCTCTCTCTTCCTTCTAAATGCCGCTCTGCTTTGGCATTTCATCGACAACATGCAGGCAACACCGGTCACATGTTCACCGCCATGGCTTGCCCCCGCCGTGAGTCGCCTCCGCGGCATGGCACTCCTGCTCTCCTTCCCTCCCATACGACGCGCTGTTGCCCCCTCCACGCCGAAGATTCGGGCCGCCCTGTTCCATCCACATTGCGACGAGCTCCCTGCCCCGCCCCGGGCTATCGACGCCGCGCCGCATTGCGCCAGTCACGGTCACAGCAGCGCGGCCTGCTGCTGATCAGTCGCCACGCTGTTTGCTGCACAGATTGTTGCCTGCTCCTTGGTTGCCTGCTCAAGCTACTGCACGCGCATTGCCATGTTGCTGCTTCCATGCTTGCTTGCAAAATTCAAAATCCAAACTCATCCAATCCGAGCCAGAAAAATGCCCAACGGTAGAAGAGGCCGCGTAGGAGCTCGGCGATGCCCAGCGGTGCGACTTGGACAAGCGGCAGCATCTTGGTCTCGGCCGCCGCGTGAGAGCTCGGTGAGGGGCGAACGTGAAGGTCCGCATCACCATGTCCGTCTCCTCTGGGCTCGGCAGCGGCTTTGTACTACAGGTGCGGGAACGATGGCCGCGGCGGAGTCTGCGCGTCCAGGAGCTCGCGGCACCACACGGGAGGCCACGGCCGGCGCCGCTAGGAGGCCGCGAGCGAGCAACAACGGAGCGCGAGGAACTGCGCGATGCCCGCGGCGTCGCAGAGGATGTGGTTGAGGCGGAGCGCGAGGACGAAGCCGCTGCGAGCAGCCGCGTGACCTGGACTAGCAGCAGCGCGCTACTGAGCCATGGCTGCCGTGTGCGCGCTGTGGCGACGAGCAGGGCGGAAGAAATAGAGAAGAAGAGAGGAAAAAAAAAGAAAAAGAAAACAAATGACGTGGCGTCTGACATTTGGGTCACGCGTAGCCACGTAGGACAAAACCACTCTTAAAATCGCTTAAGAAAGTAAATTGTACCGAGGTGATGAGTTTAAAATACTAGTTATCCGGTTTTATAATTAGAGATGTAGATTGCGCTATCTCTTATAGTTGAGGAAGGCAAATAGAACTTTTCTCTTTATTTTACCAAGTGGCCTTTTCCTGTAACGTAGCCCGAATTAAGCATGATGTGTGTCACCTGTAGAGCTCAATTAGTGAGGTAATGATGCAGTGTTGGATTACCTGAAACGCGTATTTGTAGCTAATCGTTCCAAACAGGCCGCGATCATATCTGCTCAACTATTCCATGACGTATGCACACTTTCTAATAGACAATGGGAACATTTCGAATATGGAGGCCGGCCTACAGTCACAGACATGACTAGCTAGCTATAAACCATACATTGCACCCGTGATACACTAATCATCAGCTCATTGTTTATGTTCTCGTTTTCGTACCCAAAGCAACATTTTTCTGCAATAAGAAATGCAAGAGGACACACCCCTTGCACCCAATAATCCAATAGGAACGGCTATATATATCATTAGTTTCAAAGTTAGAGCACCCGTAAAACCGTACCACGCTCGTTTTGTTTAGACCATCCTTAGCTGCATCACAAGAGCACTCGGTCACTCCACGTCACAAAGGCAGGATTCCAAAATGATTAACGGAACAAGAAAATGTTTCTTTGTCCATGTGGTACCATTTTGGAGGTCCAGGGCCCCAACACGAAAGTCGTGCGGTGTCCACTGCTCAACACGAAAGCCGGGCGGTGTCCGACCTCGGAAGCAGAAACCCGCGATTTCGGTGGGTTGCCTCCATGCGCCGCAAAGAGATTGTTACGATGACGGATGGGCCCATCCATGTCTTGTGGCCCCGTCGGCATCCTCTCCGCCTTTGCTCTCCGGCAAAGTGCCAGTAGTCACAATCCCGGTTTCTTTTTCCTTTTTTTTTTTTGTTCCGACGGACATCCCCAACCCGGGGAAACGTGTTTCTCGATGACCGGTGGGTCCATAAAATGCATGGTCCCACCTGCAGCGTGTTCTTCCTCTACCCCTGTGCATGTGCATCTCCGGATCTGAGCATCCCCCGCCGCGCCACCAAGACGAACCGTGAGCAGGTCATGAGCGCCATGGGTCTCGCCGTCCTTGAGCAGGTCGCGGAGCAGCATTGCTAGTTTGCTACTAAAGGTCTCGCGGTGCACTATTTTTGTTTCTGGCCGGAGGAGGATGAAAGGCCTTAACTAATTAACTTGGTTGTTGGGCCATCCTGAAATTGACTTGGCCCAAATAGACTTACGTCGATACCTCTTCAGCTCTTTCTTCCTCACGTGTTCTGAGTCTTCTGACCAGAAAAACAATGGCGTTCAGCGCTTAGCCCAGAAACCTGGGCGGGCACCAAGGGGGTGGAGGGGGTTCCTGTCGGGTGTCGGCCAGTAGCAGGGGCGTTTAGTACATCAGTTGCCGGTGGTGACCATTTGACCTTTGGCTTCCTCTGCTTCTCTTCCCTATGCTCTGCTTCCTGCTCAGCCACCAATCTCATAATTTTATGGATGATCTCATCAACAGACAAACATTCTTTCCCCCGCATTTGCCTTGTTTCTAGCATTCCACCAACTCCACAGAAGCATGATTGATTTCAGTTGCACTTCTAGAATGAAGTTGACCACTTTTTGTGCATTTTCCATCTCCAACAGTTTCAGCCGAACTATTTCCATATTCAGGCCCTGCCAACACTTCTTGACCATTTTACAATTTATTAAGAACAGATGCAACCCCCCCCCCCCCCCCCCCCCCCCACCCCCACACACACACCCC
>LAPY01000045.1:365174-390839 GCA_000970635.1 Eragrostis tef
CCGCGGAGCGCCTTCAGCAAGGCCGCCGACATCGCCGTCTCTTCGTCGGACGTCAGGTGGGGAGATCCGCCTTCTCGCGGGCGCCGGCGGCAGGGACGGTGAGGCGGGGAGGAGGAAGTGCGGCTGCGATTCGTAGAAACTGGACTAGGGCACCGGCTGGGGGTTCCCCGCCGGCCAGTGAGGCTGCCACAGTTTGATATCCTCGTGGACAGGAGACGTAGCATTCGAGTCTTCTTTGGGGAGAGATTCAAGTTTTGTTTTTTATTTTGTTAATAAAAATGTTTAGCCATTTGATTATTGTGTACGCATAGAGATATTCCGTTCATGGCGGGCGAGCCAAACAGTAGCGCAAGCAACTGACTATGCAGGACTGCCGATTCCACAAACGAAAATGATTACGGTTCGACCAATCAGATTGATATTGCTAATGATAACAAACACCAAATAAACAATAATGTTTATCTCAAAAACAAGGATAAGGTCAAAAACAACACTTAATCAAAACCACACTGCATTGCTCCACCGATATCTGATTTTAAATTCATACACTGACAGGAAACAAAATATTAAAACTGGAATAGAACAGGAAATCTGCCTCCGTTGTCATTCTCCTGCCAGTAAGTCTGCCACAGTTGATATCCTCGACTATGTGCTACTAAACCTGTTCTATGATATCCTCGACTGTGCTACTAAACCTGTGCCTAATAAACAACAAACGATCCCGCCATCACCACGCCTTCCAGTTAACACAAACACTACCTACTGCTTCACGAACCAACACATCTTGAGATCAAAGGGATAAAACTAGGAATTCAGATTCAGCTCAATGCCACGTTGCCTTGCAGATTCCATTATGCTCTCTGTGTTGCTTCCACTGGCTTTGCAGGACTTCAAGTCCGCGTGCCATAGCTTGAAGGAGAATGGGTATACAGATGTGGCCTGCTGGTGGAACCTCTTTACCATCTCTGCAGCATGCAGTTTCTCCAGGAGATCTGCAGCTTCAAGCCATACTGATTCAGGTGCCACAGGCACAGCTCTGAAAATGGAGTTAATTAGAACAGAACCGGCCCAGAATCTTGTGCCCATGGAGGTTGGGTCAGCGCCTGTGTAATGTTTGGCCACAAATCTACCAACTGCCAAGGTTAGGCGATAGTTTGCAGGAAGAACCTCCATCACTGATTCGACAAAATCAACCAAGTATTTCACTTTGCCAATTTTTTCTGGTAGGAGAGATGGGCCAAAGCACACTTCAAGGACAGAGTTTATGAGAGATGAATCTACAGAGGGCGGGCCTATAGTGTCATCTATTAACTGCTTAAGACTATTCTTCTTGACGTTCTCGCAAAACCTTCTTGACAATAGTTCTCTTGTGGGCAAGTTCCGATGATCTGCTAGATAACCAATGATAAAGCTGAATGCATCGACAGCAGATGACTTCTCCAGTATGTGAATTGCAGCATGTTCTCTTAAACAATGTTCATAGCACTCCTCATGAGCTGATTTCAGCGCCTTATCCACAGCGACCAGAGCTTCCTTGAGGTTGTTCTCAAGAATCTTATACAATGAGAGGTTTAATAATCGATAAACCTCATCATCTGAAGTAGATGGACCAGAACCAACTTCCTCGGATGAAGCAAGTGATGGATATCCAGACGCTTCAATGCTGACTTCTACTGCACCAACAGCAGCATTACTTTGGACACTATGATCATCTCCATATTTTTCATACCAGCAGGCCAGTAACTTCTCAGCTAACTCAATATTATCAGACAAAACATTCTCAATATATTGATTCCACAAATACTGGATTCCTTGCACTTCTCTGGGCCAATCCGATAGCAACTCATCAAACCCTTTCAGACCTGGACACGTAGCATACTTTCTGTCCAGACGAGCAGAGAAAAGAAGAATCTGAGGACATATTGGGTACTCCTCCATATACTTCACAAGCATATCAGCAGAAGATTTGAAGCCTTCAAGAGCAGCTAGACAACTAATGTGGTTAACAGTGAGGAATTGTGACAGCATCAGGTAAGATGGGTCCCCATTTTTAACACTCTCGCTAATATCTAAGGCCATCTTGTCAGCAGCATATGTCAAAAGATCTATAATCTGACTTCTGTTATCTACACTAGACTCAATAGGAGGCCATACTAAGGCATGAGGTAGAGTTTTCTGACACTCTAGCTGATTGGTAATTTCTTCAGGAAGTTTCCTATAGATTGAGACATATAGGCATGAAATCCAAAATATGCATCTGTCGGACATGGTCAAGCAAGAAATGACATCAGCAAGCAACTTGTCACCAATATTGTCATGAGTTGCAGTCGGAAGAATACCAAAAATCCTAGAAATCGCCTTCTCTACATTTCCAGACATGCACAGGAAGTAAATCATCTGTAAGAAGATATCTAGTATGGAAGCACTTCTTTCTTTCAAATCATTATCATTGTCATTGTCTGCTGTCATTTGGGAAAGCATGCTCAAAGCATCATTGTAAGCATCCAATCGGTCATCAAAGCGCAACCTACTATTAATATACATAAGCCATAGTTCATAGGAATTAACATTGTGTTGCACCTAAAAAGAAAACAAAGTATAAGGTTTGTTGATAATAGCATAATGGGGGAATCGAACGATACTGGACTATAGAACAAATATGATGCATGCGGTTTATAAGTATGAAATTCACTTTATCTCATTTTGTTACTTCTCGTGTTTTAACAACAAAGTGAGTAATAGACAATTGAGTTTTCGTCGTTCAGATTCCATCATGGACTGCGCTGGGGTTAACATATATTTTGGCATAAGAGTATTGTGAAAAAAATAAAAAATAAAAACATTGGGTTATATGAAGCACATAAAGTGTATAGTGACATGAAATTTAGATTTGACAAACAAGATGAATCAATGCAGTTGATATATTTAAACAAGAAAGCTAATAAAAAAACACAGCATTTGTTACTTTGTAATAGTGCATCTACTAAATATGGCAGAAAAGCGATCGTAAATGGTGTACCGCATGGGAAAACATGTCATCTTTCCCAAGTCCCTCATCCTTTTGATAGTAGATATGGAGATAAAACACCCACAGAATAACTGTGCTTGGATCAGCCTCAATAGACCTTGCCAGAAGTAAAAGAGCCTACAGAATACATAAGATAAGCTAAATGACCAACAAAATCTAACCTTAAAATTCAACTGTGTAGAAGCATATCAGGCATTTTATGAAATTATCATGTGAAAGTTACTCTATCAAATACAGAGAAGATAACCTTGACTCTATCAGGTTTATGTGCTTTCCCACAATATTCAACGAGTGCCGCCTCTAGGAAGAGTTCAACATCAACAGCTCCCTGCAAAATTTTATTCTACAGGACAAGCAGTTAAACAAAAGCAGATCAAAGAGCAATAAAATACTAAATATTTTCATTCATAAGCAATAAAATAGTCCACCTCATTATGTTTCAGGATTTCCGCAGTCATCCAATGAAAAATGATAATATAATTTAAATACCATATGTGGCGAAATGGGTGCACTATGTCCACTGTGAAAGGGTGCACTGTTGTTAAGCGAGTACAAACAGGATCCAATCAAAATTATCTATATGCTATCACAAGAAGATGATAACATGTCCAATGCTCCCACCTCTTTATTAACTTCAATGCACCTAATCTTTACAAAGTGATGCAAATGGCCAAGAAAATTCTTAGTAAATTATGATAGATTACATGATACTATTGTGCATGATATGATTAAGTTGATCAGAAAATACTAGTTGCAGATATTAAAGAAAGAAACATATTTAGGACTGAGTTTTGTAGCATAGCAGATTGAATTCCAATGAAATGTTGTCCAATTTTCTGGAGTTTCTGTGACCATTTAAAGGAAAGAGGAACAAGGCAAAGAACCAGATTCGATGCAAAGAACAGGGACAGCAGAAAACTCCAAGAAAAGGTTTGGTGCAAAGAACCACATTCTTATCTGTATGCCACTTCCATGAACTGATGATAATAGTCTACAGTAGACTTCACCCACCTTCCTACTATCCAGCATTCGGAAATTTAATAGTTGTCTATTACTGTCAGAATCTGCAATCCAGCCATCACCAGCCTGCAAGAATGGTGCACCAGATGGAAGAACTCTTTGAACTGATAGAGGTAAAGGAAAGGATGCACAAAACCCCCTTTGCCAATATTGCCATAAACTATTAGCCAAAACTGACTGCATCAAGTTCGGATCAGCTTTAATAAGATTTGAACCAACACGATATGCCGGTACAGGAAGAATATGCTGTAAAAGACCATAAGGAATCCGGCCTGCGTTAATTCAATTTTAAGAATCAAATGTGGAATCTTCACCAAACACAATGTTTATGAAAGCCAGATACAAAAACAAAGTCAAGTAATTAACAACGATTAGACATTGCTTGCACATATTACAAACCTGGGACAGAGGTTGTTGCATGTTTTGTGTGCTTTGACTTTCTCCAAGAATGGTGCACATCATGTTGCCACTGGCATTCTTCATCATTGCATTTTCCTCGGAGCTCAAACATGCAGAAGGGCCATAAGGGATCAATCCCACTGTGTGTCATAGCATTCTCTGTTTGGGTAGCTGGGAGCATATTCACATTTTCTCTAACACGTTCCTGTACGCATTCCATAGCTTCAGATGTAGCATCATTGGTCAGAGGGTCATTTCCATAAGGAGAAAGTTCCTTGGAAAATCCAGGAAAAGCCCACTTCATGTGTCTAGCAGCATTTTGCGGAGCTGAAGATGGAAAATTTGGACTGCTCATGTATAATTCTCTGAGGGAGGAAATATTGTCCTCAGGTTCACAGTTTCCCATGGAAAGACCACTACTCGAATTAGAGAGATCACCAGTTTTTTCAGTGCAATCAGCGCCATCACTTCCAAGCTCCATTGTACCTGCACAACATAATAAATATTATTACAGTCTACATGAGTAACAGCTTCATCCTACATGACTCAAATTTTAATAGATGTACATGGAAGCTAAAGACGATGATGATAAGACATAATATAATGTTAACAAAACTCATTGTAGGTACAACTTATTAAAGCATATTGATAGCACTGTATACGTTGAAAGCTACCATCCATACTAATCACGGAGATCAAAGATAATTGATTAGTTTGACAAATGAATGCTTGCAGGATAAATCAGTACATCATTCAGTATTTCAACATGTAACTATGTAAGCGGAGAATATATAAATGAAAGTGGTGCGACCTTCCAGAGTTCTCATCTGCTCTGCTTCCTGTAATTGAAGTCCAATATGTGCATGCCCCTTGTCACGCTCGGTCCCACCTACTTTTCCAACAGCACGTTCTTCGTTGCTTTCTCTGGTGCTATTCAGACATGGCTTCTTCCCAAATCTTTCTACCAATCTAGACCTCAAAGAAGCTTCCAAAAGCTCATAGTCCTGTGCACTGTCACCAGAAGTTTGTCTGTTTTCCTGTGCATACACGTGTATAGTTTCGTCCCTGCGATTCTCGATATCCATAGCACACTCTGATCTTGCCAGCCTAGCGGGGAACAAACAATCCTCCATGTAATTTGAAGGCAAGTTGTTATCATTGGCAGCCCTCACAAAGTTTGGGTCAGCAGAACTGGTAGTAAGGTCATCACGAGAGTGTGGACGTGCCTCATGCTTATCAACTGGCTGCTGAGGAGCTTCCTCCGGGTATAGACTGTACCTACCACCCTGATTTTCAAGCATCTGAGAATCTGCATGAATATGAGAGCTCAGTAGTGATGGCATTGCAAGGCCCTCTTCAGCATTCTGAATACTCAAAGACTGTACCAAAGAAGAATTCTCGGCAAGTAAACCATGAACTTGTGCAGAACGGATCTCTCTTTTCCGACGAAGAATGGCACATCTTTCATTTGCCTCAAGTAAAGCTCTTTGTGCTCTGCGATAGGCTCTAAGAGCTTCTCTTTCTTCAACTTCACATTTCCTTCTATGCTCCTGAGCCTCCTCCAATTCCCTCTCTTGGAGTTCCTCCATCTCAAGCAGAGAGAACATCCTTGAGTTCCGGCCTTCTACACCTATCTGGCCATTACATTTGAAAGGATCGGCATTCTGCAAAAAAAAAGGTGAATTAACCATTTACTCTAAACATGAGCTGGCATCATTATTCATACTATCATATTCATTATGTGCACAATATAACTAGTGTCATAATGCCAAAAAAAACATCAACGCTGTTAATTATTTAATTTATTTTTAGGACAGCCAAATACACTAAAAAGAGTTTGACATTCAAAAAAGGAAATCCGGAAGAAACTCTACTGATTATGAATCGAAGTACAGCACAATTTTCTTTATGGTTCCACATTACGAGTATTTGCATCTCAACGAACAAATTTAAACAAGGGATATTCTACCAGGTTCGCAAGTGAGCTTCATCGACTGATTAAATGTATTTCTCGAAAATCATGAAACACTAATATTATAATAAGGGTTACAGAGGAGTGCTGAAACTAACCTTCTCTCCAGGTTCCAAGTGTGGCCTCCGGCTTGACACTGTCGAGGTACCAACAGGTGGTACCCTTTGCCTGACTTGGGAAGAAGTGACAGGCACTAAAGCGCTGGTGTCTGCAGGAATAGACTGGTCACTAGTAAATGGTGCAGCTGCAAGCCTTCCATGCAAATTGACCTCATCATGATTACCAGCACCTTCTGTACTTTTGTGATGGATTTTGGCTGATGGAAGGTTTTTCGTGGCATCAACCTGTTGTATTTGATCCGAGGGTTCTGTTGTGACTCTGTGCTCTGTCTCATCAGCGTTACAGTTCATGTGTGTTCCATTGTCAAAGTGATTAAGCACTTCAGAAGATTTCACATTGTTTACCCCAGATGAAGAATTAACAGGCGCCACTGTTACCAACTCACTGTGAACTTGAGTGTAGGAGTGCTGCTGGTTGAGTTTCAACCTTTTGTTTGGTCTTGTATCATGACCCAACAAATTATCAAGGTGTGAACATTCACCACTATTTGAAGCTTCCAACCCTTTCTTTTCTGACGGCAACCTTGCTTGATCATTACAAATATCTGCATTCTTCGTAGCAGCAGGCACCACAGGTCTTTTTTGGCCCTTTAGCTCATTTTCTCTGGCAGCTATTTTGTGGCGCAAGCTTTCTAACCTATGATCAGCTGAATTTAATACACCACCATTTCCATCCTTCTGCTTAGCTTTTAGAGGAGTAACTTGGCGCAAAGGGAGCTCTTTCCTAATAAAAGTAGCACCTGATCCCCTACCAGCCCCTGCATTTCTGAGTGAGAGTGGAAAAGCAGGGAAATTTGTGGATCCTATCTTTGCATTATGGGTTTTTTGCCAAGAAGCTTCCTCCCTCGTGATCCTTGTTTGCATACTATTCCCTGTTTTCTGTGTACCCTCAGAGCTGGCCTTAGTATCTCTAACTCTATCTTGCTTTGCCTTTTCAGAGTCAGGCCCACTATCATCATCAGAGAAAGTAATCAAAAGGTTATCACTTGACACAGGCTTCTGCCATGTAAGACTTCTATTTGTGCCAGGTTTGAACTGCCCTTGATTTACCCTCATCATCTTCTTGTAACCAGGACCAGCTGTCTTGTGAGCCATAATACTTGAGAGGCTCAAGGTATTGCTCCCTGTTATCAAGTAATAAAAGGATTAGAAATACAGTCACAGGATATGTATAAGAGGCAGACTATCCTATCCTACCACAGAAGGAAACTGACACAACATGAAAAGCACAACATTAGTAATTTGCGCCAATCGGAACTTACCTTTACCCAGGAAAGTTGACGGCGGCACTTGAGCACCAGCCTCCAAATGCTTCCCGGCAGTTGATGCAGCTGCGGAACCAATCTGCAGAACCTGCTTGCAGCAATTTAATGAACACGGTAAGCGACAAATGCAATAAATCTAAGCGCGGGAAAATATAATTAAATGCGTCAATACTTGCATGCATGACACAAACGGGCGGCAAATATGTAAAGATGCACGAACTGCATCAGCACATTAAATAAATGCCAGAACTGAAATTCCATAAAGGCAAAATCATCATCCGCCTACCATAACGATAAAACGACACCAAGCTGGCAACCCGTGCATAAAAGCGGACATCATAAAACACGTTTGCTTGTACATCCTCAATATCAAGTGTAATGCAACTTAAGCCAGCTGAACAGTAAACGTACAGCGACATCGACCTGCCAACTAGCAGCGCAGAAAAAGCACACATCATAACACCTGTTTGCTTGTACATCCTCAAAATCAAGTGTACTATACTGCATTAACTTGAGCCAGCGCAATCATAACCGTACAATCACACATCCAAACCCTACATACAAGTCCTAGAATCAAACAGTTATCTCAAGTGCAAGTCCCCCATCCTGGAAGCCCCAGCACAGTTGGATCTCAACGGCACCATTACCACCACAACGCTCCCATCCTCCACCCATAACCCACAATTCGTCCTGCTACCAGCAAGCACGCTTCAGAACATCTATCTAAGCAAGCACCGAACAACGCCGATTCACGCCCCGTACCCTACACCCAGGGAGGAGTCAAAAGCGAACCGAACAACGCCGATCCACATCCCGTACCCTAGCCCCCGGGGAGGAGTCAGAAGCATCAACGGCAGGCAACTCCAGTACGGCTGCTTCTCTCCCTTCACGGGCCAGCCCCGCCAACTACTCTCGCGGGGCGGCGCGGTCAGCTAGATCCAGGACGAGCAAGCGGGCGCTCACCTCGTCGTCGTCGGCGCCGGAGGAGACCTCGCCCTCCTCGCGCACCCTCGCCGTCGGCGGAGCCGAGGCGGCCGCGCTAGGGTTCTGTGCCGCGGCGGCTGCGGCGCCGGCCGAGGGGGAGGCGGGGGGGAGCGGAGACGAGGCGAGGGTTTTCGGGGAGGAGGAGGCGGCGGCGTGCCGCGTCGCTTTCGCGTGGCGTCACGAGGAAAGGGAAGCAGTTTCAGCTTCGGCGGGGAGGGAGAGAGATATGGGGGCGCGGGCTGGAGAGGCTGACCGGTGGGACCTGCCGGGAAGAGTCGTGGACGGCGAGGGTGGGGGAGCGCGAGAGGTTCCGAACGTGGGGAACGCGCACCCGTGCTGTTCGTGTCTGTTTCCGGTGGCTAGGGGGATGTTTATGACCGTTCGATCTTCAGATGGACGGTTAGGATCGTAAGTCCGTCCTGTTTGCATTGGGTTGCACAGGTATACGGCTCCGATCGAATCATCCCTGCCCAATCATTGCTCGGACGGGATGCTCGTAAGATCAGTAATGTACAACTGATTCATCGGCATCGCAACCTCTTAGCCTCGACACGTCGGCCATCCGTGATTGCCTTATCTAGAAACGCATGTGAGTACTGAAAGGAGTAAGATATGATCAAACTTCTTCATTCGCTACACTAGCTTGAACAGTAGGACGGATGTCGATTCTCAGTTAACAGAGCTTTAGCCTCTAGGCTGACAAATTGATCTAGACAATTGAAGACTAGCATCCCTAGCCTTATCCATAGCAAACTACTCTCAGTTAACAGAGCTTTAGCCTCTAGGACGGAGTAGCAATATGCACGTGAATTTGGCTTATGTTTAATGGTACATGGAAGGAATGTGTAGAGGTGGGTATCATCGCCACACACATACAAAATGAGTGTAGACATGTGGCTCATGTTACCAACTTGAGCTGCTGTCAACTGATATAACTGACGATTCGCACACAGGTTGCATCAGATCAGGCTGCAACAAAGCTCCAACCACCTCCAAATGTAAAATCAGTGTCTAGAATTACAGCATAGACAAGTTATGGGCTGGAAGGTTTTTCCCCCTAACAAAATGGTGACACAAAAATTAGGATCCTGGGACAAAGGTTACAAGGCAAGTAAAGAACAGAATCTGATAAATGTGTGCCTATGTCTTGAGCTTCAAGTCCACGTCTGATGGCAGTGCGCTTCCGCGGTGATTGAAGATCATGAAATCCAGGTTTGCTGGGAGGGAAACGATCCTGCAAGCATAGTTACACGCATCAGAGACCCACAACAGGAGACTTCTTTCATGTAAGGATAATCAACCGTCACATATGGATTAAATCAGATAATTCGAAAGAATATAGTTGTGTAGACTCTAACTGTTGTTGCTAATACAACCAAGCCTTAAGCATTCAATAATATAACTCAATGTACAAAGCATTGAAAGATTTTCATTTTATGGTAAAACATCCACAGAATTGCAAGTTCAGGCAGACTTCTATGTCACTTTCAGGGAAGACAGGACTGTGGCAGTCAACAATTTCTAACCAGAGAAGGGATCATCACAATACTCTCAAAGCAGAACAAGTGCCAGCCAGATACACAAACCTTGGGGGATTAATTTATTGATATAAGACCAGATATTTAAGATATTGCAAACAGTGCAAACAGCTAAATTATGCAGCAAGGGGGTTAACAGAATCAGGGTTGGGAAATAGTTCCAAAGTATTTCTTCTGTTCTACCCAGCAAGGGGGTTAACAGATTACACTCAAATACCCAGAAGGAACATCAGAATTAACAAGAAGTTTAAGGTGTTGACAGAAACATGAATCTAAATACGCCATTATGTTCCTAAATCAAATAGGCAGGTACTTTCCAAAGGCCCAACATGTTTGACAGAAGAATCAATCCTCTAATTCACAAAATGGTAGGTGTCATCACTGCATCAAACTCATACGCACTGACATAGTCACATAGATATGAGTAAGGTCATGACATGATCTCAATTCTGAGTGTTGTTATGTACTATGAAAGCACTATTGCACACAGACTTGCAAGAGGTGTGTGTTTATCTTCTTTACAATTCAATCCATCTCACAGTATTCCTGTAACAGCAAGACTCCAATGATGTTTTACATGTATGTAAGACAGCAGCATAAGTAAAGGTAATGAGGCACAGAGCCACAATTTCCTGTAACCCCATTTCCTAGTTTTCTGGTCCACAATTTCCAATTGCATCTTACAAAAGAAAATTAGTTTTAACTTCCTAAGTTTACATTATATTTGGAGCCAATTTGCAACTATAAGCTGCAATACAGCGTCATGGTTCAGATAAAGTACAATACAGAGCTACAATTCAGCTTACCTATTCTCCTCTGACTGTGGGAGCACTGAAAGAAACTTTGCTGGAACAGCAAGCCCAGCCCACATGCACAAGGCCAACCCGAAGAGCAACTGCATCATCACCTGTTTATGCAAAGCAAAGATACCTAAGTTGGCTAACACCAGGAGAACAAGAGCTAGAAAGGAGTAATGAAAGATTCGTTGAAGGACCCAAGAAGTCTTTTAATAAGCATGCCCCAATGTTATCAGAGCTAACAAAATCTTTTTGTGGGTAAAGCAGCCTACATCACAAGCAATCAACACTGAAAACTTCATAATTCAATGGCATACGCTGCGGCATAAAACGCCAAATTCAACGCCAGACTACCACTCCATACTACTCCTAGATATAAAGAAAGCACCGCACACATGGTTCATACACATCAAAATTCACCCGAAGGGAGCTACAGGATTGGCAGTGTCGAGCATACTTACATCCATGGGCGGCGACGAGAACTCCTCCTCCGTGATCTTGAGCACCGCACGATCTGCAATAGCACAAAGGAAGATCAATCCATGGAACAGAGCCACCAGCAGAGCACCCAAAACCACCATAAAACCAGGCTTGCGACCCCAGTTCGACCAAATTAGCGAGGAACCTCGACAGGACAAACAAGGCGCATCAAAGTCAATTATGCCGCCCTGCTAGGCTGCTACCACCACCATCACACGAACCAATCTCAGCGTCCCCCAGCTCGGAACCCAGATCTAAGCCCTACCCCTCCTCTGCTCCCCAACACAGAAACGCACAGAAGCACCGCAGCGGACCCGATCCGAGCGGCGCGTGGACCTCCCAAAATTCGCCGGGGAAGACCAGATCGCCCCACGCGAAGGAGGATCCAGAGCTGATCGGCGTAAACGGAGGTTGGATGGTTGGCACGTACACTGGATGGTGGCGTAGGCGGCGTGGGCCAGGATGGCGCCGCCGATGACGCCCACCTGCTCGTGCTCGCAGCGCCGCGGATATTTGCTCGGAGCTCGGCGGTGACTCGACGCGACGGGTGGGGGCCTGGTTTGGGTTCCCTTTGCCAACAGCCCGAACGGGTTGTGACTTGTGACTTTGGGTGCCGGGCCTGCCGGCTAGGGGGCTAGGGGCTCATCTATCCTCTTTTTTTCTGTTCTTTTTTTTTTTTGCGAGCGAGGGGGCTCATCTATCTGTGATAGTGTTCCTAAAAAAAAAAATCTGTGATAGTGGATACACTGGAAAATTGGGGGCTACTCCTACATATTTTACATCCTTTGATTTACAATTGTACGAAAATACATTTGAATTATCATGTACTAGTACCAAGGAAGTTTAATACTATCGATCTTCAATACATTAGTCAAAGCCATTGAGCTTATTAGATGGATTTCTATACTGAGTCCATTTCGTACATGAACTCTCTCTTTCTAACGCATATCGCCGTTCCACTAGCTTTTACCTTTTCATGTTTTCAACAGTGGGTCAGAACGTCTTCTTGCGCATAAGCAAGCCAATTCATAGCTTCACTTGTTTGTTCAGGCTGTGGAGGGAGTTCTATTTGGCACACGTGATAGTGCATGTTATTTTCCAGTTAAAATTATTTTGACTTAAAAGTAAGCATTGATCTCTCACGTGAAAGTTCCATTAGAATGGTAGGGTATCCATCTAAGTCAAAAGGTGTGAATGTTCTGTTTGAAGTTAACATCCACGGGGCAAATTTTGTGTTGAAAATTAACATATGTGGTGCACATCTGCCGAACACATTTGTGTTGAAAGTTAACACATGTGATGCACATCTGTTGAACACATGCTCAAGAAAAAATGGGTCAGTCACAAATGTCTCGTCCAAATCCCCCGTGCTTCACCTCTTTCCAGTAATTGCTATCCAAACAAAGCTGATACCTTCAGTCACACAAATGTCAGCTACCGAATTGCCTCTATTATGCACTTGTGCAACGTCTTTGCAAGAAACAGCAATGGTTACCAGTTAAGCCATGTGTAAAATGACATAGTAGATCTTGCACTCAAGTCTGGAAACGTGTGTCCGTGTCATAATTCACAACAGATGCAGCCTTTCAAGTACACAAAACACAAACATGCAAATCACCCAAATGAATTAGTTAAATTAAAATACAGCGTAGAATGCAAAGAAACCATGAATGCTTCAACCTGGGGGATCACGGCACCAGAGTACATCGATATCTCCCCTCAAAGGAATCAGAAAGTGCCAAACCAATGTCCAGATTCCACAAAAAAAAAAGTGAGTCTAGATTATTACGACTCCACAGACAAATATCTAGATTATTTGTGTAGTTCTGTTACAAAAGTTTCTTACAACAATGATGTTCTCTGTTGGCTCAAAAACTCTCAAACAGCCACTTACATTAAAGGTCTAGTACAAAATGAACGCAGTCGCAAACAGTACAACTACACCGGTGATTTATGCAGCCATGATGCAATCAATGGCTTGTTTGCAGATCCCAGTCATGGTCGCCTCGGGTCCATAAACCTGCAATGAGTTGTCGAGCATAATCAGGTCATCCACTATTAAGGAGCTGGTCTCGATGATTTGATTGCAGGAAACGAGGGGTGTCACATTTCAAAGAGGCTTAAGAGATCATACCTCAATTGGAACACCAAGTTCTGCACCTAGGGTGCGCATTTTAGCAAGGCCAGTTTGGTAGTTCGGACCACCCCTCCGAACATAGATGTTCATCCTTGCAGCCTTTAATTTGGATTCCTGGAAGTAGATTTGGATTCAATAATAAATATATTTGATGAAGAATTTAAGAGAGAAAAGGAGTGGTTGGGGAATTGAACAGTAAGCTAACTGTGTGGTACAACTTACCTTCTCTCTTAAAGCCCGAATGATACCACTAAATGTAGCAGCAACATCAGTGAAGTTAGCTATACCACCTCCGATGAGGAGAGCTCTCTTTCGGCCATCAGGATCGGCGGTGGCACACTGCTCATATCCAACATGTTATAATGACCAACAACTAATAAACGGAAAAGTGAACTTAAAGATTCTTCAACAGTTCTTACGTCAAGAACAACTCTAGCATATTGCAGAACCTCCTCCTCCTTGGGCGCTCCATCGTATAACTTCGTATAATAATGTCTCGTCCAAATCCCCCGTGCTTCACCTCTTTCCAGTAATTGCTATCCAAACAAAGCTGATACCTTCAGTCACACAAATGTCAGCTACCGAATTGCCTCTATTATGCACTTGTGCAACGTCTTTGCAAGAAACAGCAATGGTTACCAGTTAAGCCATGTGTAAAATGACATAGTAGATCTTGCAAGAAACGTGTGTCCGTGTCATAATTCACAACAGATGCAGCCTTTCAAGTACACAAAACACAAACATGCAAATCACCCAAATGAATTAGTTAAATTAAAATACAGCGTAGAATGCAAAGAAACCATGAATGCTTCAACCTGGGGGATCACGGCACCAGAGTACAACGATATCTCCCCTCAAAGGCACAAGTGCAGCCTCTCATTGAAAGACTTGCTAATCAGCTACCGAGATGGAAAGCGGATCTCATGAACAGGGCTGGACGTACCGTGATGGTCAGGTTTGTGATGACCTCGATGTTGATCTATCTTGCGATGGCAACTGACCTACCGGCTTTGGCTCTAAAAGCCTTCGACAAAATTCGACGAGCTTTTATCTGGAGGAGCAGACGGGAGGCCAAAGGAGGACACTGCCTACTTGCTTGGCCGAAAGTCGCAAGACCTTTGAAACTCGGGGGACTAGGTATTCATGATCTCAAATATTTATGTTGGGCGCTAAGAATGAGGTGGTTGTGGTTGGGCAAAACGCAGCCTAACAAGCCATGGGCAAGTTTTCCTATCCAAGTGCATGAGTCTGCCAAGGCCATGTTCGCGATTGCCATGGAGACCACAGTTGGGGATGGGAACAACACACTTTTTTAGACCGACAACTGGTTGCACGGCTCTTCCATTGCTGCGATCGCCCCTCACATATTCGCCCGGGTTTCAAGACAAAAGAAGAACAAACGTACTGTCAAAGAGGCTTTACTTGATGATCAGTGGACTCAAGATATACATGGCGTCTGGAGTGTAGCTGCTCTGGCCGAACTCCTTGGGTTGGTGGACCTGCTAGAAGAGATTCAGCTGGTGCCCGGAGTTCAGGACGTGCACAAGTGGAAATTCTCAGCAGGACAGTATTCTTCTAAGTCTGCATATGAAAGCTTATTTGTGGGCGCCATCCAATTCCAGCCATGGCAACTCATATGGAGAACCTGGGCGCCCAAGAAGTGCCAATTCTTTATGTGGTTGGCCGTCCACGATCGTTGTTGGACAGCAGATCGTCTTGCAAAAAGAGGCATGCCTCATCCGGAGCGTTGTGTGCTATGTGATCAGGAAGAGGAAAACATGCAACACATATTGATTGGTTGTGTCTTTGCTAGCCAGGTTTGGTTCCATTTGTTGGATAAAGTGGGTTTGTCCTTGCTGGCGCCACAGATTGAGGATAGCTCCTTTGAAGAATGGTGGGTCAGAACTAACAAGCTTGCTCCATCAGTTTTCAAAAAGGGACTCAACTCGTTAATAATTCTGGGGGCATGGATGATTTGGAAGCAACGAAATGATGGAGTCTTTAACGGACACTGCGCCTTTGGGGTTTAGCTAGCGCTCGTGAGCTCACACGGCTCCCAGCAGCAGCGACAATAGGACCTTAAGGTCTTAGGCCGAGGTCGTTTAAAATTAGCCTGTGGCGCGAATGTAACTGAAGGAGCAAGTTGTATGTGGGGTGTGTGTTGTACTTTACAACTTTCTCTTCTTAATGAAATGATGCGCAGTTCTCCTGCATTTTCGAGAAAAAAAAAATCAGAAAGTGCCAAACCAATGTCCAGATTCCACCCAAAAAAAAAGTGAGTCTAGATTATTACGACTCCCCAGACAAATATCTAGATTATTTGTGTAGTTCAGTTTCAAAAGTTTCTTACAACAATGATGTTCTCTGTTGGCTCAAAAACTCTCAAACAGCCACTTACATTAAAGGTCTAGTACAAAATGAACGCAGTCGCAAACAGTACAACTACACCGGTGATTTATGCAGCCATGATGCAATCAATGGCTTGTTTGCAGATCCCAGTCATGGTCGCCTCGGGTCCATAAACCTGCAATGAGTTGTCGAGCATAATCAGGACATCCACTATTAAGGAGCTGGTCTCGATGATTTGATTGCAGGAAACGAGGGGTATCACATTTCAAAGAGGCTTAAGAGATCATACCTCAATTGGAACACCAAGTTCTGCACCTAGGGTGCGCATTTTAGCAAGGCCAGTTTGGTAGTTCGGACCACCCCTCCGAACATAGATGTTCATCCTTGCAGCCTTTAATTTGGATTCCTGGAAGTAGATTTGGATTCAATAATAAATATATTTGATGAAGAATTTAAGAGAGAAAAGGAGTGGTTGGGGAATTGAACAGTAAGCTAACTGTGTGGTACAACTTACCTTCTCTCTTAAAGCCCGAATGATACCACTAAATGTAGCAGCAACATCAGTGAAGTTAGCTATACCACCTCCGATGAGGAGAGCTCTCTTTCGGCCATCAGGATCGGCGGTGGCACACTGCTCATATCCAACATGTTATAATGACCAACAACTAATAAACGGAAAAGTGAACTTAAAGATTCTTCAACAGTTCTTACGTCAAGAACAACTCTAGCATATTGCAGAACCTCCTCCTCCTTGGGCGCTCCACTGTACTCTGCGTAATTTCCAAGCTCTGAAGCATATCCCAAGTCTCCAACCTGGTAAACAAGAGGACCTATGAGATTTTATCTTCATACACGACAGATACGGCCCATTTTGTCATTAAATAGTATTTCCTTTATAAACTTGTTAAACTCTAAGTTCAAGATAAACAGAAGTTGGTATCAAAAAATCCTAAGTAACTTAGAGGAGTCTTCAAGAAATTAGGCTTACAGTATCAGCATAGATCACGCTAGCACCACCACCCGCAACCATTGTCCAGATGCGTCCTTTTGGGTTCAATACTGTGAATTTCAGAGAAGCACTTGTCTGAAAGAAGAGAAATAACCATTACATAAACCTCATGGAACACACTGTACTCTGTCAACATAATTTTATCCAAAGACAAATGTAGGTAGTAATGGTTTGCAAACAGTAGGGTATGGTGGGATGAAATACCAGGTGTCAATTTTACATGAACAATTGAACCTACCTTCTCATCCAGCTCATGGATAAAGCTTTCCGAGGGACTGAGCACTCTTCCGAAAGGTAGAGGGAACTCAATGTTACCCCACCTGTACATTCAAAACAATAGTATACATGATTAAATACAAAGTAGAGAATCCTCTGCTTTTCAAATATAAAGAAAAGAGTAGTATGATCAAATTAAGGACGCAATTGGAATCTGTAAGGTAGATCGAAAGCCCGCATCATACTTTTTGAAGTTCTTGAAAGCCGCTGTGTCGTCAAGTTCTCCTCTCATGTCCAAAGGATATGGTTCACCATTCACCAAGGTGAATGGGTTCATCTCGAGAAATGAGAAATCCAAGTCTGTCAAAGGAATCAATGAGCATCATATAGTGTCAACTAAAAAAATAAAAACTTACAGACGACTTCATTTGAGAAGCATGGGTATGGTACCTTGGAAAACAGAAAATACTCCTCTAATGAAGTCACCTATTTTTGTGCGGACCTGAAATTCAGACATAAATCACGAATGAGAATGAACCAAGCATTGCAGTTGATCAAGAACTTGAGAGTAGTCAGCTATTCCGCCATACCAAGTTAAAATTCGTGAGGAACAAAATAAATTGCATGATTGGAAAGCAAGAACTAATGCAACGTCTTACCTCCAAAGGCAGTGTAGCAATCAACGGAGCACATGCATCAGGTGTCATTTGCTTCTCTGTGGGAAGAAATATGGTCTTAACCTACCTACCTTCTCATCCAGCTCATGGATAAAGCTTTCCGAGGGACTGAGCACTCTTCCGAAAGGTAGAGGGAACTCAATGTTACCCCACCTGTACATTCAAAACAATAGTATACATGATTAAATACAAAGTAGAGAATCCTCTGCTTTTCAATTATAAAGAAAAGAGTAGTATTATTAAATTAAGGACACAATTGGAATCTGTAAGGCAGATCGAAAGCCTGCATCATACTTTTTGAAGTTCTTGAAAGCCGCTGTGTCGTCAAGTTCTCCTCTCATGTCCAAAGGATATGGTTCACCATTCACCAAGGTGAATGGGTTCATCTCGAGAAATGAGAAATCCAAGTCTGTCAAAGGAATCAATGAGCATTATATAGTGTCAACTAACAAATAAAATCTTACAAACGACTGCATTTGAGAAGCATGGGTATGGTACCTTGGAAAACAGAAAATACTCCTCTAATGAAGTCACCTATTTTTGTGCGGACCTGAAATTCAGACATAAATCACGAATGAGAATGAACCAAGCATTGCAGTTGATCAAGAAGTTGAGAGTAGTCAGCTATTCCGCCATACCAAGTTCAAATTCGTGAGAAACAAAATAAATTGCATGATTGGAAAGCAAGAACTAATGCAACGGCTTACCTCCAAAGGCAATGTAGCAATCAACGGAGCACATGCATCAGGTGTCATTTGCTTATCTGTGGGAAGAAATATGGTCTTAACCTTGTCCCAATTCTCCTCAATCTCAATGCCTCCACACTCGGAGAAACTGATGGTGCAACCGAGCCTTTCTGATACAATGGAAAGGTAGTACTCTTGATCATGGGGCACAAAAGGCTCAACAATGAAGGTTGTGATTGGAGCTTTGCAGCCGCCCATCTCAACCTACATACACAAACACACCCATCAGAAAGATCATAATTATCTCGGAACATCAAACCTGTGCAGGAAAAAACATGAAAAAATGTCATTTCAAACAATACCTCTACTCCCAACCGCTCCTTGACAAATTGGCGAACTTGGGCCAGATCCAGGTTGAGGGCCACAAGTCCACTCTTCCCACGTTTACCAAAGAGCATGTCAGGTTTGACAACCAACTTCATAGATGAGAGCCATGGCTCCTGGTTTGCAAGCTCAGTGAAATCTGTTGATTGTGTGACCTACAAGTGCATGCAAAAACTTCAGTCTAATTTATCTTGAAGACCATATGAAAAACAGGGATGCTCTAAAGGGGAGGGGAGACACTCAGCAAGCACACTCTCCAACATAAAGCAATATAATCATGAATCCCTTGTTTCAATCTGCATTAGAAATTAAGAAAAAGTTCTATATACTTCCCTAGATGAAGTACAGGTGTTTCAGAGAAACTTTATCAGAGAGAAAGTACTCCAACCCAAAGAGAAGGATCGAGACGCCAAGCCATCCTAGCACTACGCGTTACAAATCCATTATGGTAACAGGGGGTCACAAACAATATACCAGATACTATGCCTTGATCATTTCCACACAGACAAAAAAAATAAAAATCCAGTCAGTTCATTTGCGTTGTAGCCTGTGTATCTGGATCACAGCTGTCACTCGTTCCTCAATAACTAAACATGAGCACCATAAGACACATCAAATTGATCATCGGATACACCATCTGTGATATTCCATATAACCAAAACTCTACCGAAGGTAACAGCAAACAGGCAAAAATTCTCGCAGCGTCGTTCATGGCCACCACAAAGAACGTTGTATCTGTATGATCAAGGCCAAAATTACTATATCAAGTTCCCTATGACCCACTTCTTCGGAAACAAATTTTCAATTACCCAACACAATAGCGTTTTCCCTCGATCTCCCAGTCAGATCCTCACCAGTTACAAGCTACAACGGTCACAGCTCTCTCACAACAGATGGCTGCGAGCTTGTCCTGACACTCTCTCCCAGGCAACTGCCCTTGTCGGACACGCAGTCTCACCAAGGACCTGACACCAGCAACGATGCTCGGTTCGTGCCGAACCCGGCAACCCGAGACCCAGCACAGAGTTCAGTTGCAGCATCCCCAGCTTCACCCACCAAATTATCAGACGAGAAAACCAACAGGTCCGGAATTCAGCGGTCAGCATTAAAACAACGCAAACCCCTCGGACACGACGCCCCCAAAACCCACGCCCCGCCCCCGTGTTCCACCGGAGTAGCGCGCCCCTCCCCGCGCCGCATCCTGCATGCCGGCCGGCGTACAGGATCGCGATCCGCTCCCCGAGACCACGACCCGGTTCGCCGCGCAGCTAGCACCACCGGAGGTCCGGAGAAGATCGAGCAAGACAGAGAGAGAGAGGGGAGCAGCTGGTGGTGCTGACCTGGGCGGAGAGGATCTGGAGGTCGATGCTGGCGAGGCGCTTGAGGTGCTCCCGGAGGAGGCGCTTGGAGTCGTACTCCCGGATCTTCTTCCGCGCCATCGCCTCCCGCAAGCTTCCGTGGAAGGGCCGAGCCGCCCCGCGCTGCGCTGCGCTGCTCTGCCAGGAGGGAGCGGTGTTAGGTGGCGCGCGTGCGGCGGGCGGGCGGGCGGTGACTTGTGTTCTTCCGGTGCGCGGCGCGAGCACGTCGCGTGCGCTGGTAATTATACGGCGAGAGATGAGACCCACCCGGCGGATGGCGAGAGTGAGATCGGCGGGGGGGCGCACTGGACTGGTGGTAGCTGCTGGTTTCTCTCGCTCTCGCTGCAGGGTGGGCCCCCGCGGCCGGTTTGGTTGGGGGTAGATGGGATCTGGTTGGGCAGCTGCTGCCGTTGGGTTGCTGCGCTGACATAAACACACGACGCACCACATTCTCGTTTGGACATGTACAAGGACCGACGACTCCTCGCCTTGCCCTCCTTGGCGGAGTAACCAACCCAGGGTCACCGGACTCTGGTAGCGTGAGTGCGTGTGGCCGCTTCGTCGTGTCACGCGGATGGAAGAATGAAGGTCTCCCGGACGCACGCCGTCGTCTGGTCAGAGATTTCTGCCGATGGATGATGGCACGTGACAAAAATCTTCAGGCAGTGAAAAACTTGGCAGGGCAGAGAAAAAGCTCGTCTCGGGAACGGCCCGTTGTCCAACGTTCGTCGCCGCTCGCCACTTTCGCCGTTGATCGGTCGTTCTCGGGAGCGGATGGTCGCGTTTCTTTAGCAGGCGGGCAGGCAGGAGTGGACGATCTGGGGGTGCGGAGGACTGATGGGCGTTGGAACGGTGTAACCATATGGAGGAGTTGGAAAGGTGCTCGTTGTGCTCTCTCTTCATCCATGTTCCTGCGTAAACAAGCAAAGACCTAGTACCAAATTCCTCCCCTGATTTTAACCACCCACCAGAGGCCAGAGTTCTGTTCCCCTCGGTTGCTTTGAACCATGATGTCGCAAGCCTAAATATGATCAAAACACAGGAGTTTCAACAGATACAGCTTAATTATCACTGGTGAGGTCAGATCATAGTTCTAGCACAACAATTTTCTCAAATTTTATAATCGCTGTCGAGCCAGACCATCCCATTTCTTAAACCAACCTACGTTATGCATAAGGATTCCGTTAAGATACACTTGAGCCAGACCCTCAACCCATAAGTCAGGGTCAGCTATAAGATGACAATCCTGCTGATGCAATTCAATTATTTGCGTTATGACCACCTTGGATTGGTTACGAGGGTTGGGAACGACCAGCATGTTATCATGCCAAATTTGGTCCTCCCGGACACCAGCAAATTAGCGAGCACACAGATACTAGGTTGGGCAAAAGCAAACTCTTCCGTTCCCACTAGCACATACCAAGAACATCTTAAACCCAATTCATAAAATCAACTCTGTTAGTACACATTCGAACATCACCATCTCACCCAAGGGATGGTCTTCAGAACAATCAACACGAGAGGGCCCAACGCACCCCCGGGGGGAACAAAGGTCATTATCATTACATCCTACTACTAACCACCGTAGACGACAGGCACATCTGCCGCCGGAGCGCATCCAACCTGCTAACCCCAGAACATGTTAGCCATGAGATTGGACATGCTCCCTGTACAGCCTAGGCTAGGAAAAAAAACATACTCACCTACCTGTTGCAAAACATCAGACAAAAGCAAGTTCATGCAGCTCAGCAGACATGGGGGCGATGGAAGATTATTCTTCTTGGTAGGACATGGAAGTAGGGTTTCGCTTGACAAAGTGACCTGCAGGGCGGGAGCCTCTGCTGTGACCACGCTCCCTGAACACTGGTCCTGAAGCGGGAGGCCCCTCGGTTCGTTCGTCAACGCTTGGGTTCTGCTGGAAGTCTGTGGGTTTGTAGGATCCAACTGGCTGGTACTCGAGGTGACTGCCACCCCTCCGCCGTTCAGCATTCGTGCCGTGGCTTGGTCTCCCAGCATCATAATCTCTTCCCCTGTGCGTGCCACCTCGGTTGTACCTCCCATTGTGGTGTCCTTGGCGACGCAGTGGAGGATCAACCTGCTGCTGTTCTGCGCTTGTGTGAGTCTCATTGTTCTGTTTTCCATCTTCCCGTGTAAGGTTTTCTTGCTCGCAGTGTGCATCCTGCACACCAGTGCCATCATTCCTTTGAATTGGTTTACTGCTGCTGTCTGGATGGGTAGTACTATCAGATCCTTTGGAGCTGTTCATCTCAACCGTGTCTCCATGCGAGTCGACTTGCCCTTCAATAGCATTATT
This sequence comes from Eragrostis tef, assembly GCA_000970635.1. Classification (NCBI taxonomy): domain Eukaryota; kingdom Viridiplantae; phylum Streptophyta; class Magnoliopsida; order Poales; family Poaceae; genus Eragrostis; species Eragrostis tef. Next base: position 387,907 of record LAPY01000045.1, read on the forward strand.
GCTTTGAGAATGGGAGTTGGATTTCGGTTTCCAGTGTGCTCTAGAATGTGAAACTGCCCCGGTGCTTTTCCCCTCAGATCTCGAAATATTCTTGTGATTGGATGAGTTTGAATCCATAGCTGGTGTTGCTGATTGATAGATTAAGTCATTCCTGCCCTCTCTATCTTTGTTCTCATTTGAGTACCGACTTGCCTCATTTTTTTGAGCCTTAACATGCTGTCGCCTTTGCCTGTTAGCAGCATTGTGTTCTTTTGCTGAACTGACAGGCAATGGAACTATTTCTGAACTATTCTCAGCAGCAGTACCAGCCTGGGATTTCAACTGCTTAACTTCTTGCCGGACAGTTTCAATTGGCTGGTTCTGATCAGCAGACATGGGAACTTCCTTTGATTCATGAGAGTTCTCTGCTTGCTCGATAGGATTTGGCACCACCGTAGCCGATTCATGTGTATTCCTTCTGCGCCAAGAAGGATGAGATTTCCCATGCCCCTTGCCAGCTTTCTTGTCCTCCCATTTCTTCGGTTCGGTTGCAGCACCAATTTTAGGATCACTGGACTTCTCAACTGCTTCCTTATCATGACTCTTGTCCACACATGTTTTCTCTGACTGTGAATTTGGCCCCAGATTCTGCTGTTGCAGCTCTTTGGACAGAGGCTTAGGTACATATCTCTCCATTTCAGCCCTCTTTGTTCTCGTGACATTTTCCCCATCATTCGGGCCCTTTCCAGAGAGTTGAGCCAGGTCAGATACTGCAGCGTTCAGAATGGCTCTGTCAGGTTGTTCATTCTGCGCTGCCGATTTAACTGGTGCCCACAAGACACCTTCATTACCATGTGGCTTCTCAACAGGACGAACAGCATGCTGATGTTTTCCAGATCTTTTTGCTTGCTGAGGCCTTGATCGATTGTTTTCTGTATTAGGTGTTTCGTCTGGTGATTTAACAGACTCCTGCTTCAAAGATGGAAGTGAAATTCCACCCACAGTTATACTTCCCACAGTAACAATAGTACCTTCAGTGGGAACTATAGAGCTACTGATGATAACACCACCAGTATATGTCTTTGGCTCACTAGAGACTTTCGATGTATTCTGCTCATTGAACACCACAGATGGGTGTTGAGTAACTGGGACATCTTCCACCTTTTTCTTATTTCTCAAATGTCGGGCACCCTTCTTGTTCGGGGCTGGGGGGTCATCTTGTGATGTGGTAACAGCTGTTTTTGTCTCCAAAGAATTCTCAAAACTTTTCTTGCCATTTCCGGTGCCAACTGGAACGTTTGGCTTCTCCCCATGAATTTTCTCCTCGGAGACAACATGCCTTTTTCTGAAACCCTGCTTAGACTTTGGAACATTGATGTCATTTGATTGTGTGATACTTTTCTGCACAACAGGCTCCATGTTGCTTTGTGTGTTCCCAGCTGATGATGAGGCAGCATGAGCAGCAGGTTCTTTGACAGCACCTGCAGCATGGGATAGTGTAGTAGACTGGGGCTGCACAGGAACCACGGTGCGCTTATCATTAGAAGGCTGGAGAGCAGCCAGGCTATCAGGCGATGCAACATCACGTAGTTCAGCAGTTGAAGTGGCAAGTTTAGCAGTCACATCAAGTCCAGCCTTTTGCTTATTATACCCATCATCAGCTTCTACAGTCGTATCATTTGAATTCTTCTGAAGTACTGCTGAGCGTCTGTTCAGTTCTTCCAATTTCGCAAGAGCTTTTGCCTTTTGGTTCTTTATCCTTTCCTCTTCCTCAGCTTGCAGTTTTTTTGCACGTTGCGCAGCCAACTCCCTCATTTTTACACGCTGAATTGAAGAAAACAAAGCAAAGAATATTAATTGGTAATCACACTGTCCGAATTCCTAAGAGCATTTGACTCAAACAGTTACACAGGAAAAGAAAGCAGATGTACAATAAAAAAGTAAATCAAATCTGAACACATAGTTGAGTCACTGTCATCCAAAAGTCAAACAACCATATATGGGAATGAGACGGATCCCTCTGTAATGATGAGCTAGTCTTCCTATCGAATCAAACAGGTTTGGCAAGGATCCATATATCTAAATTTAGCATGTCATGATGATGATGAAGCTGATGCGGGAACTGTACTATGAAACAATTTCCATCCAGAATTCCAAATAAAAACGTACTCCAAACAATGACAACAGAAGCGTACTTCACTAAAAAATGACTGCATTAGGCAAACACAAAACAATTGAGGTTACAGAGTATCAAAATCTTCAGAAATTACTGATCGATGGTCCCTAAAGTAAAAGAAAATTTTGCAGACTGGTAGCCATACAATTAATAGAACTTTACAAATACATAAACATATACCTGAGACTCATAATCAGGTGAAGCTGGCATATCATCAGTTACCGCCACAGGTTGATGCTGTGAAGCACCCTCCTGTGGTACTATAGAGCTACTGATGATAACACCACCAGTATATGTCTTTGGCTCACTAGAGACTTTCGATGTATTCTGCTCATTGAACACCACAGATGGGTGTTGAGTAACTGGGACATCTTCCACCTTTTTCTTATTTCTCAAATGTCGGGCACCCTTCTTGTTCGGGGCTGGGGGGTCATCTTGTGATGTGGTAACAGCTGTTTTTGTCTCCAAAGAATTCTCAAAACTTTTCTTGCCATTTCCGGTGCCAACTGGAACGTTTGGCTTCTCCCCATGAATTTTCTCCTCGGAGACAACATGCCTTTTTCTGAAACCCTGCTTAGACTTTGGAACATTGATGTCATTTGATTGTGTGATACTTTTCTGCACAACAGGCTCCATGTTGCTTTGTGTGTTCCCAGCTGATGATGAGGCAGCATGAGCAGCAGGTTCTTTGACAGCACCTGCAGCATGGGATAGTGTAGTAGACTGGGGCTGCACAGGAACCACGGTGCGCTTATCATTAGAAGGCTGGAGAGCAGCC
>LAPY01000046.1:191898-219608 GCA_000970635.1 Eragrostis tef
ATTATACGAAGTTATACGAAACTTCCCTTCCTCAAGGTACCACAAGGAAACACATGAAGGGGTATGAGGAAGTTAAGATTCCACCAACTCCAACAGCATCACTAAAACCCAATGAGAAGCTGGTAGGCATATAGTCCTATCCTTTATTTTGCTCTATACATGTTCTTCTTTTTTTTGAAGAAATTATTTCTGTAAAATATATTCACTGAGACATGAAAGTCTTGCATTGGAGTTATTTTGAGATGATTATCGAACCTAAAAAACTGATGCTGTTTCTAACTTCAGATCTCTTATGTTTATTCGACCTGCTGACGAACATGGGCTGAATGTTGACATTGTGAAATGACGAATACTTAGTACGAACGATTAATTTTCCTATTTCTTTATTGATGTTATCCTTGGGTAAACAAGTCATATTTGCATCCACCAATATTACAACCCTCTTTCCGATCTCTTTGATTGGTTAATTGACTTCATCTGCATCAGTCATGTTTACTCTAGCATTAGCAGATTGGTCATCATTACTGGAGTCTTTTGTTGATAACTGTGGATTTTCCCCCCTAGATTGAAATAAGAGAACTGGATGAGTTTGCCCAAGCTGCCTTCCAGGGATACAAGTCGCTCAATCGCGTGCAGAGTCGTATTTTTCAAGCTACTTACTACACCAACGAGAATATTCTGGTATGTATCTGAGTCACATCTATACAGCTGCGCTTTAACTACTAACTTTTTTTTTTTGTGTGTGATTATGTGCACTTCTGCTGTCATGTTTAACTTGCACAATTTTTCAGGTTTGTGCTCCCACAGGTGCTGGCAAAACTAATATAGCAATGATTGCAGTACTTCATGAGGTATACAACATGGACTTTTTTTTACCTACAAGCCTGCAAGTTGCTAAATTTTAGAACATAACTTTTGTTTTTTCTGTTTTTTTTCTTATTGGAAAAAAGTATTTGGTTGATGTTGTACCGGCACATTTCTTTTACAGGTTAAACAACATTTCAGGGATGGCATTTTGCACAAAAATGAGTTTAAGATAGTCTATGTTGCTCCAATGAAGGTATTCTTGATGTTCTTGAATCTGTTCTCATTGGGCATTCAGGCAGCTGTTAAATTTTGCATTCTTTGTTATTTAGGCCTTGGCGGCAGAAGTAACGGCAACATTTAGTCGGCGATTATCTCCATTGAACCTGGTTGTTAAAGAACTTACAGGAGACATGCAGTTGACCAAAAATGAGATTGAAGAAACACAAGTATGTTATTTCGTTGTCCCATTCTTTTAACTGTGCTCTGAGCTGTACTTATCTGGCATGTCATGCAGATGATTGTAACCACTCCTGAGAAGTGGGATGTCATTACACGCAAAAGCAGTGACATGTCACTGTCAATGCTGGTCAAGTTGATAATCATTGATGAAGTGCACCTACTAAATGACGAGAGAGGTTCAGTAATCGAGGCATTAGTAGCTCGGACTCTTCGCCAGGTAATTCTCTCCTTTCCTTCACTAGGAACAACTCTCTGATTTGATGATGGCAAAAGAGGGAGCAACTTTTATTCTTTTCATAATATTATTTATTACATGGTGGTTTCATATTTGTGAACTGACTGAACGTGACAGGTTGAGTCGATGCAATCAATGATTCGCATCGTTGGCCTATCCGCTACCCTCCCTACTTACCTAGAGGTCTGTTGCCTAGTTACCTTAAATAGCATGGATGTATGCTGCCTAAACTGCAATCAAATAATGATTTGAAGCTTCGCATTTTCAGGTTGCACAATTTCTGCGGGTTAATCCGGAGACTGGGCTTTTCTATTTTGACTCAAGTTACCGTCCAGTTCCTCTTGCTCAGCAGTACATTGGTATCAGTGAAAGGGATTACACCAAGAGAAATGAACTATTCAATACTTTGTGCTATGAGAAGGTATATTTTTCTTGATAACATGGGCCTATATGGTTTCTGCATTCATACCTATCTTTAACATGTACCTCACATTAACAGGTCGTGGAGTCCATTAAGCAAGGTTACCAAGCATTGGTTTTTGTTCATACTCGTAAAGATACTGGGAAAACTGCTAGAACCCTGGTAAGTCATGTATACATTTTTGGTAAGGCATCACCTAATTGCTTTGACTGCAGTGGCATTACTAATATCAGTCCCAAACTGTTTGCTATTTCATTATGAGTCGAAATGTTACTGTTATGCTGCCATACTTGTATATCTTCAACTATAGTCCTTCATCTTGTTAGGATATATTTGTGGAGCATGTGTTGTATCTTTGTTTGCACCAGGGTAAATATCACTGATCTGTCTATTATCACCTGCTAGTGCTAACTCTTGACAAACCATGGCTCCACATATTTGCTGATATGTATGATCTGTCCGTGTGTGTTTCCTTTATGTGCTATTTATGCAGTCGCATATCAGAAAGCTTATGATTTTACATTTATTGCACGCGCTATTCAGATTGACCTAGCTGCAAAAGCGGGGGAACTAGAGCTATTTTCAAACGCAGAACATCCTCAATTTGAATTAATCAAGGTATATTAACTACTCTTCATGGTATGTTTTATCCTTGATCTAATAACTATTGCTTACTAGTCTTATGGTTGCAGAAAGATGTCAGTAAAGCAAAAAGTCGTGAAGTTGTTGAGTTTTTCGAATCCGGATTTGGCATACATAATGCTGGAATGATACGATCTGACAGAAGTTTGATGGAGCGCTTGTTTGCTGACGGACTTTTGAAAGTAAGTTTTTTTTTTTTTTGCATACTCCTTATTGTCTAGTTATGTGCTAATTTATTTCAATTTTATTATTTTAGGTACTTGTCTGTACAGCAACATTGGCTTGGGGAGTGAACTTGCCCGCTCATACAGTTGTTATAAAGGTTAGTATCTATTTGCACATATTTTTGGGTCCTAAACTATAACTGATGTGCATGCATATAATACTGGTGGATCGAAAGAAATAAACATTTTCCCCTGCATATTTTATGACTTGCTCATCAACTTCAATATAGTATGTATACTAACTTTAATATATTAAATTAGTATTTTATGTTGTTTATGTTAAGGAAAACCCTATGACTTGTAATTTTTTTACTTTTGGAGATAAATTCACATCAACAGACACTATTACATAACAACCTTACGGCAAGTGCTTAATGACAGGTTTTGCATGAATTTCATTGAGTTTTGATTAGCTGGTTTGTTGGATGAGCGTCACAACCCCTTTGTTTCTTGCTTACATCTTCGGTTTTCAGAGGATTCCGAAACATGCATGTTTCCAATTATTGTTAGCACTGCACATTGCCGAGTAAAATAAGTTATTCCCACCTGCAGGGCACACAGCTGTATGATCCTAAAGCTGGGGGATGGCGAGATCTGGGGATGCTTGATGTGATGCAGGTACCTGCCTGAACTGGTCATGATTCTGTATTCTTCTGTTCATTTCTTTTCGCCAAAGTTTCAAATGCTCCCTTTCCTTTTGTAGATCTTTGGACGCGCTGGAAGGCCACAGTTTGACAAAAGCGGTGAAGGAATCATCATCACAACACATGACAAATTGGCTTATTACTTAAGATTGTTGACAAGTCAGCTTCCGATAGAGAGCCAGGTTAGCATAATTGGATGTTGGGAATATCAGTAAAACTTTGTCCGTTTTCAATTATTGGATAAATTCGTATAAGGCCATTATCTAGGGGATTATCCTAACATGAAGTTGTTGGATAAGGTATTAATTGTATGTGTCCCGCTTAAACAAACTCCGATCAGTAGATCATGTTTTAAATTACCCCATCTAAGGGGTGGAGTAACAAACTTCATATGTCTAGTTGATTACTGTGGCCCTAGTAATTCTTGAGGACTTGGGGCATTGCTAATTTGCAGAGGTTTTCTTTTGTGCTTTGCTTGTGGCGTCGGGAAGTTTGTGTGTTTGTTCATCCATTCCATCCACAGTTAATTTGTAGTTATTAATCATATTCATCTTGCAGTTCCTTGGGTCTTTGAAAGATAATTTGAATGCTGAGGTTGCCTTGGGCACTGTAACAAATGTGAGGGAGGCCTGTGCATGGCTTGGATATACATACCTATTTATAAGGATGAAGACTAATCCTCTGGTGTATGGTATAGCTTGGGAAGAGGTAACCTTTTCTCCACCATTTACACGCTCAATGTAAATCATTATATAACATAGGCTTATCTTCGAAAAATGTAGTTTGTAGTATGAGATTTGTGTTATATTACTGAGTATAGTACAAATGGCCGACAGTATTTGTGCATAATTACTATTCAGATATATGATATTACCCTTTTAATCCATGAATACTCTGGAAATATGACATGTTCCAAAATAATTTCTTTTATCATGATACAAGAAAGATGTTTTTCCTGACTTTTGGACGAGGGTGGGAAATGCATGGCACATGTGATGTCCGATCTTCCTTTGAATTCAGACTTTACTGTTTCAAAGTTCTAACTTCTAGCTCATATTTTAAGGTTTATGGAGATCCTTCAATGGGTTCCAAGCAAAGAGCATTCATTGTTGATGCTGCACGTGCGCTAGACAAAGCTAAGATGATGCGCTTTGACGAAAAGAGCGGCAACTTTTATTGCACAGAACTTGGTCGAATTGCAAGCCACTTCTACCTTCAGTACTCCAGTGTTGAGACTTACAATGAGATGCTTCGACGCCACATGAGTGAAAGTGAGGTATGACATTACCTATTATATGTTTCTCAGCGCTGATGAAGGAATTACTAACCTCTTACGTAAAAAAAATGGAATTACTAACCTCTCTGGAACTACTTCAGGTGATTACAATGGTGGCCCATTCCTCGGAGTTTGAAAATATTGTGGTAAGAGAAGAAGAACAGGACGAATTAGAAAATCTTGCCAGGAAAGCATGCCCGCTAGAAATTAAGGGTGGGCCGACTGACAAACATGGGAAAATTTCTATTCTCATACAGGTTAGTTGTTGAGAACTGTTTCTCATTAAATTTGAACTAATAACATCTTATAATTGAAGTATTTGATCAATTTTGCAGGTTTATATTTCCCGGGCTCCAATTGATAGTTCCTCATTACATTCTGATGCTCAGTACATTAGTCAAAGTTTGGCTCGCATTATGAGGGCATTATTTGAGATTTGTCTTCGTCGAGGGTGGTCTGAGATGTCATCCTTGTTATTAGAATATTGCAAGGCTGTGGACCGCAAAATATGGCCCCATCTCCATCCACTTAGGCAGTTTGATAGGGATCTATCTCCTCAGGTTTACTATCAGTCATCACTACATCACTTTTCTTGTTTCCCTCATTTTTGAAATGTAATTCTTGCTCTCTGAATTAGATATTGTGGAAACTTGAGGAAAGAAATGTTGATCTGGATCGTCTTTATGAGATGGAGGAAAATGAAATCGGAGCTCTGATCCGTTTTTCTCATCAGGGAAAAGTACGGCCTCACTTTACATGTGGTGATTTTATGTTTGTATTGAATATTTTGATCTACTGACTAATTAAATTTATATCCTTTATTTCTTTTGCTGAAGTTGGTTAAACAATATGTTGGATACTTCCCATACGTCAACTTGTATGCTACAGTGAGCCCAATTACTAGGACAGTTCTTAAAGTAAGAGCCCAATTGTTATTTTGAAATATATCTCGGTTTAAAGTAATTATTTATGACTTTCTTATGTCGCTTCTTTTTTCTAGGTGGACCTGAATATAACTGCTGAATTTGTGTGGAAAGATCGTTACCACGGCATGTCAGAACGATGGTGGATTATTGTTGAGGTGCGTTAGTGTACATGTAATTTGGTTATGCACACGTGGCAACACCATTGTAGTGATGTAGCAAAATCACACAAACTTATTTCGTCTGATTTTCTACGATTTTACTACTCCATCCGTTCTTTTTTATATGACACCGTTGACTTTTTATATGGTCAAAGTAACGAAAAAAGTCAACGGTGTTATATAAAAAAGAACGGAGGGAGTATCTTTTTGCCATGACATTTTTACAGAGGCTGCTTCCTCTTTATTGTTGTTTTTCTTGCTGTTCTGTTAGCATGGAACCATATATATACAGGTATATTTGTTTGATTCACGTTTTGAGGAGATTACTTATATGACATTGAACAAATGATTTGAGGATAGCAACTGCGGAGAGTTATAGACCTCATCATCTTCTTAAGGAACCTTTTATGTCAGCTACAATGTGCATGCAGTTTTTTTATTTGTTATATAAGTTTTATATCTTCTCGTTACATGTTTTCAAGTGAATTCTGCTGTGCAATTCCTATTGCAGGCATGCATTGGCCACTAACAGTAACATTCTATTTTCCAGGATTCGGAAAATGATACCATTTATCATTCGGAACTATTCACTCTAACAAAGAAGATGGCAAAAGGAACACCTACAAAGATATCTTTTAATATACCAATATTTGAACCTCATCCACCACAGTACTACATACGAGCCATATCAGACTCATGGTTACATGCTGAATCTCTCTTTACTGTTTCTTTTCATAATTTGACCCTGCCACAGGTAAGCTTAGCAATAGCGTATTGCACTATTGCATCTCCAAAATGTTTAATTGTCACTGTCATATACTGAATTTTGTATCTGTTTTCCACACAGACACAAATAACACACACTGAACTGTTGGACTTGAAACCTCTTCCACTTAGCGCTCTTGGCAATAAAATTTATGAGGATCTGTACAGGTTCTCCCATTTCAATCCAATACAAACTCAGGTGCATTTTGGATTCCAGTTAACTTTCATTTGTTCAGTTTATGACTCTATGTGTTCTGTGTGCTATGGATTGTAATTGAATATTATAACCATCTAATTGCTGTATAATGCCAATACATATTTTGTAATGTTAAGAACTGTAGACAGCTTGCTGAGAATTTTACTTTTGTATATAAACTATTAAATTGCTACCCTTTTTTTTCTCAGGCTTTTCATGTTCTCTATCACACTGATAACAATGTACTCTTGGGAGCTCCAACAGGGAGTGGCAAGACAATTTCCGCAGAACTAGCAATGCTTCATCTTTTCAATACACAACCAGATATGAAGGTTTGCTTACTGAGTTCCAATATAAAGCTGACTTTTTTGTGAGATACTGGCACAGGCACTCATTTGTTTTAATACCTCTTCAGGTAGTTTACATTGCTCCACTAAAGGCTATAGTGCGGGAAAGAATGAATGACTGGAGGAAGCGTCTTGTACATCAGCTTGGGAAGAAGATGGTACATAGCACTCCATAACTTTTCTATTTCTCCAGAACATCATTATATGTATTCATTGAAAGCAATCCTCGTTTTTAGGTTGAAATGACTGGTGACTTCACTCCGGATCTGATGGCTCTATTATCAGCTGACATCATAATTTCTACCCCTGAAAAATGGGATGGGATTAGTCGAAGCTGGCATAGCAGAAGTTATGTTATGAAGGTCGAAACCTCTCTGTCAAATATTAGCTACTTAGTTAATCCTTTCTTTCAATATGTAGATTATCTATATAAAAGGTCATTTATACCTATAAGATTGTTATAGGTTGGGCTCATGATACTGGATGAGATACATCTTCTGGGAGCTGACCGTGGGCCTATCCTTGAGGCATGCTTTCTGGAACTTGCATACGAAATTCACTCATGTTTATTGTCCCTAAATTATATATATTAGTATTCATATGTTTTTTTTTGTTTGTTTTATGCAATGACTCATATCAGCCTCGTTTTGTTGTGTTTGTTCATTTCTTTTGAAGAGTTGCTCTCTCTGTCAATCGTAACCATAATGGAACTGTCTTTCAGGTCATTGTATCAAGAATGAGATATATATCATCACAGACAGAACGTTCAATTCGGTTTGTTGGTTTGTCGACAGCATTAGCAAATGCTCGGTATGTTCAGGAGGGATTTTTTACCATGCGATTTTTCTCTACTTATACTCCTTTAATCGGGTAGTTTATAGAGCTAGGCACATGGCATCAAAATAATCTCCCCAGCTTATGTCAACTAGCATGAGCATTGAGCAGTAACTGGTGGCCGGAAACTTGCAATCTTGATCATGTGTATTGACATGCTTGTAATGAAGTTTATTTATCCTAGAATATGAAACCATAATTTATATTAGTAAACCATGTGTACCTACATGACCACTGGAGAGCTTTTCTTTCATTGGCTAACAACTTCAAGCTGTTACAATATTTCAGTGATTTAGCTGATTGGTTGGGTGTTATGGATGACGGTCTATTCAATTTCAAGCCTAGTGTGAGACCTGTTCCCCTCGAAGTACATATCCAGGTAAGTAAATTCTGTTGTTGCCTTAAGTTCCTATTATGATTCATAATGTATTGGTGCACTTTCTAGTAGAGCCAGTTCTTCATAAATTGGTTTTTTGCTGGCTAGCGTGTCCTGGAAAAGGCCTGCACCCACTATCTTTTGATGTACTGTCCTTTCTGAAAATTGCACAAATATGGGCAATGTAATATTCAGTTTGCTATTATTTTGATAAATATGGCAATATTCCAAGCTCCCTACCTCGTGGAAAGACGACTATGATGTTTGTTTGAAGCAGGAACATTTTTGATATCACAACATAAAAAAGCTTTGTATCATAGATTCATGTTGCCTTTATTCCTGTAACAGGGATATCCTGGGAAGTTCTACTGTCCAAGAATGAATAGCATGAACAAACCAGCATATGCAGCCATATGCACTCATTCACCCAATAAACCGGTTCTCATTTTTGTATCATCACGTCGACAGACGAGACTTACTGCTCTTGATATCATTCAGGTGGAATACTGCTTTAGATTTATAGTACTAGATGGATATGTAGGTTGCTGCTACCTTACCTTTTCAATGTGCTCTGCATGCAGCTGGCAGCATCAGATGAGAAACCAAGGCAGTTTCTGAGCATGGAGGATAACTTTTATGCAACGACTCATATCAGCCTCGTTTTGTTGTGATTGTTCTTTTCTTTTGAAGAGTTGCTCTCTCTGTCAATCGTAACAATAATGGAACTGTCTTTCAGGTCATTGTATCAAGAATGAGATATATATCATCACAGACAGAACGTTCAATTCGGTTTGTTGGTTTGTCGACAGCATTAGCAAATGCTCGGTATGTTCAGGAGGGATTTTTTACCATGCGATTTTTCTCTACTTATACTCCTTTAATCGGGTAGTTTATAGAGCTAGGCACATGGCATCAAAATAATCTCCCCAGCTTATGTCAACTAGCATGAGCATTGAGCAGTAACTGGTGGCCGGAAACTTGCAATCTTGATCATGTGTATTGACATGCTTGTAATGAAGTTTATTTATCCTAGAATATGAAACCATAATTTATATTAGTAAACCATGTGTACCTACATGACCACTGGAGAGCTTTTCTTTCATTGGCTAACAACTTCAAGCTGTTACAATATTTCAGTGATTTAGCTGATTGGTTGGGTGTTATGGATGACGGTCTATTCAATTTCAAGCCTAGTGTGAGACCTGTTCCCCTCGAAGTACATATCCAGGTAAGTAAATTCTGTTGTTGCCTTAAGTTCCTATTATGATTCATAATGTATTGGTGCACTTTCTAGTAGAGCCAGTTCTTCATAAATTGGTTTTTTGCTGGCTAGCGTGTCCTGGAAAAGGCCTGCACCCACTATCTTTTGATGTACTGTCCTTTCTGAAAATTGCACAAATATGGGCAATGTAATATTCAGTTTGCTATTATTTTGATAAATATGGCAATATTCCAAGCTCCCTACCTCGTGGAAAGACGACTATGATGTTTGTTTGAAGCAGGAACATTTTTGATATCACAACATAAAAAAGCTTTGTATCATAGATTCATGTTGCCTTTATTCCTGTAACAGGGATATCCTGGGAAGTTCTACTGTCCAAGAATGAATAGCATGAACAAACCAGCATATGCAGCCATATGCACTCATTCACCCAATAAACCGGTTCTCATTTTTGTATCATCACGTCGACAGACGAGACTTACTGCTCTTGATATCATTCAGGTGGAATACTGCTTTAGATTTATAGTACTAGATGGATATGTAGGTTGCTGCTACCTTACCTTTTCAATGTGCTCTGCATGCAGCTGGCAGCATCAGATGAGAAACCAAGGCAGTTTCTGAGCATGGAGGATAACTCTCTAGACATGATTCTTTCACAAGTTTCTGACACTAATTTGAGACATACTCTGCAATTTGGCATAGGCCTGCATCATGCAGGTTTAAATGACAGAGACAGGTCTTTGGTTGAGGAACTCTTTTCAAATAACAAGATTCAGGTGTGCTATTTTTTCCATACTGTGTTTCTTGTTAAGCATGCTATTCATTTTCACAATGGCTGGTAAATGGGATGGGATTAGTCGAAGCTGGCATAGCAGAAGTTATGTTATGAAGGTCGAAACCTCTCTGTCAAATATTAGCTACTTAGTTAATCCTTTCTTTCAATATGTAGATTATCTATATAAAAGGTCATTTATACCTATAAGATTGTTATAGGTTGGGCTCATGATACTGGATGAGATACATCTTCTGGGAGCTGACCGTGGGCCTATCCTTGAGGCATGCTTTCTGGAACTTGCATACGAAATTCACTCATTTTATGCAACGACTCATATCAGCCTCGTTTTGTTGTGATTGTTCTTTTCTTTTGAAGAGTTGCTCTCTCTGTCAATCGTAACAATAATGGAACTGTCTTTCAGGTCATTGTATCAAGAATGAGATATATATCATCACAGACAGAACGTTCAATTCGGTTTGTTGGTTTGTCAACAGCATTAGCAAATGCTCGGTATGTCCAGGAGGGATTTTTTTACCATGCGATTTTTTCCCCTCGAAGTACATATCCAGGTAAGTAAATTCTGTTGTTGCCTTAAGTTCCTATTATGATTCATAATGTATTGGTGCACTTTCTAGTAGAGCCAGTTCTTCATAAATTGGTTTTTTGCTGGCTAGCGTGTCCTGGAAAAGGCCTGCACCCACTATCTTTTGATGTACTGTCCTTTCTGAAAATTGCACAAATATGGGCAATGTAATATTCAGTTTGCTATTATTTTGATAAATATGGCAATATTCCAAGCTCCCTACTTCATGGAAAGACGACTGATGTTTGTTTGAAGCAGGAACATTTTTGATATATCACAACATAAAAAATCTTTGTATCATAGATTCATGTTGCCTTTATTCCTGTAACAGGGATATCCTGGGAAGTTCTACTGTCCAAGAATGAATAGCATGAACAAACCAGCATATGCAGCCATATGCACTCATTCACCCAATAAACCGGTTCTCATTTTTGTGTCATCACGTCGACAGACGAGACTTACTGCTCTTGATATCATTCAGGTGGAATACTGCTTTAGATTTATAGTACTAGATGGATATGTAGGTTGCTGCTACCTTACCTTTTCAATGTGCTCTGCATGCAGCTGGCAGCATCAGATGAGAAACCAAGGCAGTTTCTGAGCATGGAGGATAACTCTCTAGACATGATTCTTTCACAAGTTTCTGACACTAATTTGAGACATACTCTGCAATTTGGCATAGGCCTGCATCATGCAGGTTTAAATGACAGAGACAGGTCTTTGGTTGAGGAACTCTTTTCAAATAACAAGATTCAGGTGTGCTATTTTTTCCATACTGTGTTTCTTGTTAAGCATGCTATTCATTTTCACAATGGCTGGTAATATTTTTTCTTGAAACATTTGCTAGTATTTTTGAGGAAAACTTTAGTTTTTGGTGTTGCTTGATGTTTTTGCCAGGTGCTGGTATGTACAAGCACGTTGGCTTGGGGTGTCAATCTTCCAGCTCATCTGGTCATAATTAAGGTGGCATATTGCCTTGCTCTTTCTTTCTTAAATGGTGATCTATATGCTAACTCATTTTATGTGTTTCTTGCAGGGCACAGAATACTATGATGGCAAAACAAAGCGATACATCGATTATGATATTACAGATATTTTGCAAATGATGGGTCGTGCAGGTCGACCTCAATATGATCAACATGGCAAAGCTGTTATTCTTGTTCATGAACCAAAAAAGAGCTTTTACAAGAAGGTTGCATATCTTTTTCTTCTCTGCTAAGGAACATTCTAATGCATATTTGTTGAGTTTAACACTACATATTTTAACTTTCAGTTCCTCTATGAACCATTTCCTGTGGAAAGTAATCTGAGGGAGCACCTGCACGATCACATAAATGCAGAGATAGTTTCTGGCACCATTAGCAATAAAGAGGAGGCAATTATTTATCTCACCTGGACTTACCTATATCGCAGACTGGTATTTCTCTTATAAATCTATTTCAATGCACTGTTTTTGTTGCTGCAACTTACTCAACAGGCCAAAATTCTGGGCGCAGACTCATTCACACGCTCCAGATTTTTTCCATGCCTCTATTGATTGTTCGGAATCTAAATTTCCCTAATTATTTAGGGATAACGGGACCGGGACCATAATGGTAAAAACATATGGAAAATATTCCATAATTGATGTAGGGATGTAATAACTGTCTTATGAAAATGCTGATTAAAATTTATGGCTAATCAAGATAATTAGTTGGCTGTAGTTTTTCTTGGTCGTTTGTAAACTAGTGTTGCCTTTTTTCTTCGGTATTTTGCGTTTGTGTAACCCCCCTCTAGCCTTGGTCCCAGCTTGAGGGGTTATGTATGGACCACTTTTTCTTCCCTATAATACAAAGATATGCAGCTCTCCTGCGTATTCGAGAAAAAAAAAAGAACCTTTCATACGAGGAATTCATTTAATTCTATTTTGTTGCTACATGGCAGGTTGTTAATCCTTCTTATTATGGGTTGGAAGATACTGAAACAAGCACCTTGAACTCTTATCTCTCAAGGTGGGAAATGAGGACTTCATTAAGCATAGGTCTTGACTAGCTTACAACAGTTGATTAGTTTGTGTTACCCATTTCATCTATACAGGTTAGTTGAAACTACATTTGAAGATCTTGAGGACAGTGGATGCGTAAGAGTGGATGAACACTCTGTGAAGTACTTGATTTTGGGAAAAATAGCTTCCCAGTATTACCTTAGTTACCTTACTGTTTCAATGTTTGGGTCAAATATTGGTCCCAACACATCATTGGAAGTAAGTTTTTGCTCTTATTCCCTAAGTTTATTGCTTTTACTTTTTGTGCCAGTTAATTTCGAATTGCAAATAACAAATAGTTTGAATCATGTTTCTAGGCCTTTGTTCACATACTATCAGCTGCTGCAGAATTTGATGAGCTTCCTGTTCGCCACAATGAGGTCGTTTTTCCCTTTCCTTTTGAAGAAGCCAATAGTTTACTCGATTTTGTTTCATAGAATGATTGAGCTGAAAATTTGCAAACGCATCTTGGTTACCTTGAGAAATGACAAACCCTGTCAATTTTTTGACAGAAATAACAATTGACAAAATTATGACTGGTTAATTTCCTCACCTTCCGTGGCATGAGATATATGCTGTACGAGAAGAATTGAATTTTATTACGGCTAGAGTACTGATTCTGAACGTGATTTTCGTCATGATCTTTTCTCTGCATTTGTGCTCTTTGCTGTTTCAGGATAACTTGAATCGAATGCTCAGTGCAAAGGTCCCTTATCCAGTTGACCAGCACCACCTTGAGGACCCACATGTTAAGGCCAACTTACTCTTTCAGGTGCTGGGATTTGCACATATGATTGGAATATTATTTAATTCTTTGTTTCTTGAAGGGCTATTTTATTACTTATTTACTATCATTTTTATTTGGTAGCATTTTGCTGCATAATGAATTGTTAATTATCATTTTCGTTTTTTCTATTTCTGTCTTGCAGGCGCATTTCTCCCGAGCAGAGTTACCAATTAGCGACTATGTCACTGACTTGAAATCAGTTCTTGATCAGAGCATCCGTATTATACAGGCCATGATTGATATATGTGCCAATAGTGGATGGCTTGAAAGTGCATTGACTTGCATGCATCTCTTGCAAATGATCATACAGGTAAACTTGGTTGGTCAAACTTATCTTAAAAGGTATACAGGTGCTGTATTGGAGGATCCAATTGTACTAATACTAGTATCGGAATTCAAAACATACATATATTCTCTCCTAAATGTTCGAGAGAGAAAAAAATGCTCTTTGACATTCTTTTTAAATTTTTTCAGGGTCTCTGGTTTGAGAGGGATTCATCAATTTGGATGTTACCATCCATGAATGCTAATCTTCTAGACCATCTCAATGGGCGGGGAGTTTCAACAGTCCCAGCCTTGTTGAATCTTTCCCGTGAAGAACTGCACAGGTTACTTCAACCGTTTGCTGCATCAGAGTTGTATCAGGTGCTGTTCGACATACTTAACTTTGGGAGAGCAATTTATTTTCGAATTGATTTTAGTTGTGTTCTTTTTAAAAAAAAAATTGATCTGCAATGCGTCTCTGAATTGATTAAGCCTTGTATTTGGAAATGCAAGTACACCAAGCTGATTGTTGTGAAATCATCAGTACCCTGTGATTCTTGTGTTCTTATCATTTCCGTAGATCGGAACGAATGCTAGGAAATATGATATTTAAATTAGCCACCCAAAAACTGTCAGAGCTGAGGACTTATTCTTTTTTATTCATGCCCCTGAATATGTGGTATTCAAAAAAAGAAGTGTTACTCATGTTAACATACTCTCTTAATACAAAGTTGTATCTTAAAGGTGATGATACTTATTGTTCCTAACACTTCTCTTTTTCCTATAATGCACTCTCATGCATTATAATTTCCGAGTGATAACCTACCTTAAAAGTATATTTCCTCGTACCAACAAAATGTTGACGATCATCACTCTCTTTCTCTCCTGACTATGGATATTTATTGTGCAGGATCTGCAACATTTCCCTCGTGTTGATGTAAAAGTTAAGCTTCAGGATGAACAGGAGGGGCAGTCCAAACCCCGAACTTTAAACATCAGAGTGCAATTGAAAAATTCACGGCGTTCAACATCAAGAGCATTTGCTCCTAGATTCCCCAAGGTCAGTAATTGTATAATTTACGAGGAGAACAAACGTAACTGAGAGAGCTCATTTGTAAAGATATTACATCACAGAAACATTGGTGCAACTGCAAGGGTAACAAAATGTAGTAAACATCCAATCATGCTGTAGGAATCCCATTTGAGAACTGACATGGAAACAAGCCTATATATCTGTAGAAAACAGTAGTACCCTTTTCAGTGTGTGGTGTGGCAGTATTGCAGATTGACAGTACTGCAGATTGAGAAATAAATTGTTTCATGTTATACCTGCAAACTTTGTGCTCCATATTACGACTGAATAAACATATTTGCATAATCTTTTTTAATATATATTTGATAAATTTGAACTTGATCGAGAATGGTTCCCTTTCGGATCTTCGAAATGAAGCAAAAGGTTAACTACTGCAACCGGCAACCTAGTTCATAACTCTGGTCTGACTGGTTTTCCAAAACTGTTTTACGATGCTCTGAAATACTGTAATTGGTGTAGTTGCCCGCGAGTAACGACTATAAAGCGTAACTGATGATCTATTCAGTATTATATGTTTGTAGATTCAGTTGAGTAGACATATTTCCAGTTCTTTTTAAAAAAAAAATTGATCTGCAATGCGTCTCTGAATTGATTAAGCCTTGTATTTGGAAATGCAAGTACACCAAGCTGATTGTTGTGAAATCATCAGTACCCTGTGATTCTTGTGTTCTTATCATTTCCGTAGATCGGAACGAATGCTAGGAAATATGATATTTAAATTAGCCACCCAAAAACTGTCAGAGCTGAGGACTTATTCTTTTTTATTCATGCCCCTGAATATGTGGTATTCAAAAAAAGAAGTGTTACTCATGTTAACATACTCTCTTAATACAAAGTTGTATCTTAAAGGTGATGATACTTATTGTTCCTAACACTTCTCTTTTTCCTATAATGCACTCTCATGCATTATAATTTCCGAGTGATAACCTACCTTAAAAGTATATTTCCTCGTACCAACAAAATGTTGACGATCATCACTCTCTTTCTCTCCTGACTATGGATATTTATTGTGCAGGATCTGCAACATTTCCCTCGTGTTGATGTAAAAGTTAAGCTTCAGGATGAACAGGAGGGGCAGTCCAAACCCCGAACTTTAAACATCAGAGTGCAATTGAAAAATTCACGGCGTTCAACATCAAGAGCATTTGCTCCTAGATTCCCCAAGGTCAGTAATTGTATAATTTACGAGGAGAACAAACGTAACTGAGAGAGCTCATTTGTAAAGATATTACATCACAGAAACATTGGTGCAACTGCAAGGGTAACAAAATGTAGTAAACATCCAATCATGCTGTAGGAATCCCATTTGAGAACTGACATGGAAACAAGCCTATATATCTGTAGAAAACAGTAGTACCCTTTTCAGTGTGTGGTGTGGCAGTATTGCAGATTGACAGTACTGCAGATTGAGAAATAAATTGTTTCATGTTATACCTGCAAACTTTGTGCTCCATATTACGACTGAATAAACATATTTGCATAATCTTTTTTAATATATATTTGATAAATTTGAACTTGATCGAGAATGGTTCCCTTTCGGATCTTCGAAATGAAGCAAAAGGTTAACTACTGCAACCGGCAACCTAGTTCATAACTCTGGTCTGACTGGTTTTCCAAAACTGTTTTACGATGCTCTGAAATACTGTAATTGGTGTAGTTGCCCGCGAGTAACGACTATAAAGCGTAACTGATGATCTATTCAGTATTATATGTTTGTAGATTCAGTTGAGTAGACATATTTCCAAGATTGCTATTTTGCATGCTTGTTGGAGCTTTATGATAATAATTAACCATGGTATCAATCCGTCAGCTTAGTAATTTCCTCTTTAACCTGTTCGGGCTAATGTCTGTTTTTGAGCATAATGGTTACTTTTTAACCCTTTGATATTTTTCTCTAGGCTAAACAAGAAGCCTGGTGGCTGGTCTTGGGGAATGCTACTAGTTCAGAGCTGTATGGTCTGAAAAGAATTAGTTTTGCAGATCGTGTGGTTAATACTCGCATGGAATTGCCACAGATGTTCAATATACAGGTAATGATAGCTCTACCGCGTGTAAATGAGTTTTGCTTGGGTAGTTTTGAAGATATTTTCTTCTTCTTTTGGATAACTTGTGTAAGCCATTCCGTGGGTTACAAAGTTGGCTCTTTATTTGTCAGTCTCATCTCATTTTCTACTTGATAACAAATTGATTAGCACACTTAATTTAACAAGCCTTCAGCATTAGGATAGGAGCTCCAACATGCCTTTTGGCAAGTAAAGCTTTGATTTGTTCCGTATTCTGGTGTAAGATAGATTGTTTTTAGATGGTACAGAAATTTTGTTTGAATTCCCATCTCTCTTATGGTTTTGGGACCTTTTATTCCGATGTGTTAGATGATAGCTGGCCGTTCTACCTGACCTTTTGTATTTCTGACGACAAATTTTGTTTCAGGAAACAAAGCTGTTTTTGGTGTCGGATTGCTACCTAGGGTTTGACCTGGAGTACTCTCTTGAGCATCTCACCAAGGGTTGAGAGCTCTTGTTCAGAGATCGGTGCTGTAATAATACAGGAAGGATTCATCTTAGGTCTCCCTACTAGGGTAGTCTACAACTGGTAGTCTACTGCAATTTTTGTATATAAAACTTTGAGAGAGCGACTGGTCTCCACTGGCGTTGCTGTTTCCTAGTCGACCGTAACTGATCGCTCTAGTGTTTGTTGATTGTTGTAAGCGATGCGCAATCAGACATTACAAATTTGGTGATGACTGATGATAAACACGCCTCGTTTTATGCAATCAACATATAATAGTCACAAGCTTGTTGTATGATAATTTGGTATGAGCAATCAGGCACCGCAGTTAGAAGCACTTACAATCGAGTGGGACAAAACTAAAGATGCCAGACAGTTAAGCCAAGAATTTCCAAGCAATGTTGGCACTTTAAATTTACAGGAACCCGTTAGCGTTTTAACATCATGGGTACATACATCACATGAATTTCCAAGCACTTCACCCGCCACTTCCATGAATGCTTTCAGCACTACATAATACTAGTAATTAACTGCTGACTAACAAGGGTGGGTCAGTTAGGCTGGACACACTACCCAATTAGCATCCCATCCTAAAGGAACAAAAGAACCCAGAAGGGTTCGCATTATTATCTCCCACTAACCTGCCAAGACTCCATCATGAATGGATAGAAAGACCAACAGATAGCTAAGAAGTTTGCTAGATGTACTAGTCTAGTAAGCATCAATTTCTCTAACAAACTCTGAAGCTAATTGCTCTTCAATTCTTCATCATAAAAATGATGGGAGGTCTGCAGTCTTTCCCTAACTTTCCACAATATACAGGGGCCTATACTCAATACAAGGGACAAACAACAACGGATCACCCGAGTTTCTTGGCTGGATATAGTCCCTTGGCATCTCCGTGGTACTGTGATGGCTGCGCCTCTCAAACTACACCCTGTATGACTTCTGTATAACAGACCATGCTTTGCATGGGAATCACAGGGTGCAGTTCAATATGATCTGAGCAGCTGTAAAACAATGCATTAAATCAGAGCGCTAGAGCGATAAACAGTATGCCCCATCAGGAAGATTTCCAGGCACTGCAAAAGACATCACATGTCTTTCAGGAAATATTCTTCGAGGAATCATTTCTGAACCCGCTGACCCCTCAACAGCCGCTGCATGGTTTCGTCCATGGAATCTTCCCAAACGATTTACAATCGATATTCTCTCCAAATCTTGGCACTCAAGTTGCACATCTAGCATGGAAGCCCTCTTGTTCAAACTGCAACAAGAGGTAGGACGAAGTCTTTTAAAATGGTGTTTTATGACTCGAGCTAAATAATAGACATGAAACTGTCTTAGACATCATAGGGGTACAGGTGGTAACAGCTGAAACATCCTTATAAGTGGGTTGGGTCAACAATTAAAGTAAAACAAACATCACAAACAGGTCACAAAATGCTATCAAGATTTAAAAGTTCAATGTGATTTAAAAGAAATATCATAAAAAGGTCACAAAATGCTGTCAAGACTTAGATGTGATTTACATCTGCACACATAAAGAAGTAACGGTAATTATTTTATTGTGCAAGAAATGAAACTTGTGATACAAAACGTAAGAAATGTAAGGGAAGACAGAGGTTTAACTTTCCACTAATACTACAGATGGAAGTATGGGAAACAAATCCAAAATACGAAATGCAATCATATCAAACCATATTGGCAAAATATCAAGCACAACGACATTTGAGGTGCAATCATGCCATCAATTTTCTGTTTATGTGTCAAATTAACATGAATTTTGAAGTTTTGTGGCACCTTAGAATGTAGTTTGAAGGTCAGCTGGTTAAGAGACTTAAAAGAATAAGGTGGCTTGGAGTAATAATGATTCAAGATCTCGCTCATAGGTACAACTGGTGCTGCTAGAAGTTCCATGCACTCCTTTTTGGCATCAAAGTACGCATTATAACAAGCTTGTTAAACATAAATGCATCAATACTAACACTCCTTTTTGCCAGAAGTGCTGCATAGTTAGGAGGAACAACAAAGAATAAAATGTCAACAAGAACAAGAGCAGGGTCTTCATACCTCATAAAGTCGTTTTCCATTTTCCGGAGTCGTCCAATGAAGACTTCCACAGCCTTTGACAATTTGTCTTCCATTTTCTTCACACTCATCGTTTGTTCAGATGGGCTAGTCAAAGATAAAGTCAGAAAGGAAATACTAAAACAATAAAGTTTATGCAAATAAGTAGTATGTTTGTAAGGAATAAGCAAAAACACATAATACTGATTATTTAAGGGAAACTTACTTGTTTTCGTTGTCCACAGGGCAGCAAGAGTTATACAATGAAGATGATGCCATGCTGCATGCGTCCCTCAGCGTCAACATGGATAGAGTGTATGTTGCGCTTTCATAAGCTGATACAGCTTGTGCTCTGAGAATGGTTGCTGGTATAGCAGGGAGAAGTTGCTGAATCAACTGGGTACTCAAAATCAACCTTTTCCGTGGTAAATAATTTAGAGGACCATCGTCTAGAGTTTCTGCTTCGTCCTGTTATGGAATTGTAGTTGGGCGTAAAGGTTAGACTATCAACCAGTATGAGAACCAAACTGAAACTGTAGAATTGCACTAACCTTCTCAATTAATCTATTGGTTGCCCAAGCCCAGTCCATCTCCGATGTGCTGTGAACAAAGTGAAGGTTTTCATATGTGATAGCAATATAAAAACCATATAGAAAAATAATCTGTTGCATAAAGAAATCCGAAAATCACAAGGAATATGCTGCAACATTACTGTAAACTGAAAACGTAGAATATTTACCTCATGTTTCTCATTTTTTGTGGACCTTCAATTATTTTATGCCATGAAACAAGCGCGAACTCCATAGATTTACGCTTCTTAGGCCTTCTCATCATGGAAGTTGCTTTTACATTGGAAGAAACCAAAGCATCCACTTTTGTTGATGGGGGGTAGTGCCCAGGCCTAACAGGTTGGCCAGATTCAACTCTATGTTCAGCAGAGTTATTGTCAATATTCCAAGAAGCTTTTGGAAAATTATATGGCAAAGGTGTGGTCTTCTGTGCATTGAGCATTGCAAGATTCTGACCATTTCTGTAGTTTCCATAGTGTCCAAACCAAGAAGGTGCCATTTGAGGGTTTATCCTAGGTCTCTCACTTCTTTCAATAGAATTTGATGCTGAATCCATACCAATAGGCTGAGCTCGGTTTTGATGATCATTCTGTGCAGTAACCATAACATGTGATTGACGCTCTCCAGAAGGAAGCTGAGAAGGTATGCTAGAATTTCTCTCTTCACTCCTAGAAGCGAAGCTCAGCATTTTCATATCTGAAGGGAAAGAACCTGGGACGCCAGGGCTTCCCATGTTATCCGTGGATAACTTGGTTGAGTTAGTGGATACATGTGCAAACCTCTGGCCAGACTTCCAGTCAACGGATGATGCATCAGAACCAATCTCAGGATTTATCGTCTTCCCAACTGCATTGCCTGGATCGATGTCCGTCTGCCTCATGGCTCGCACTTGATGCAGAAGAGAGTAATTTTGCTGCTGGATGTTTGAAGGCGCTGGGCTTCCATGTAACACCATGCCACCACCATTATGTGCAGTATTGTGGGAAGCACTCATAGCCTGGAAGTTAGCCCCTGGGTTCTCCCCTTGTTTAGCGCTCATGATGCCTTGCTGACGCAACTGTGCAAAAGATGAAGCATGATTGGCATAATTCCCATCCGAGGAAGGCTTCTGCACAGATCCGTTCCCTCCAGATACAGTAGCTGCTGTTGAATCAAAGTTTGCCTTCTGAGAAGGGGCTAACCCCGAATCACTGTCCACAGCTTGCTTTGTATCTTGACTCTGTGAGTTCGCTGAACTTGTCGTAACATCGGGTGGAGTTGCTGCCTTCTGCCCTTGATCGTCTGTCTTTTGAGAGCTCCATAGGTTAGAAGCTCCGGCGTTGTTTGGAAACATCATAGACTGGAGTATGTTGGGCGTAATCTTGTTAGCCTGCATACCAGCTAGACGCTGTGCTGATATATTTGTCCATACATTCTTGAAAACCGTTGCAGAGCTGCCTTGCTGAGGCTGCTGATGCATGGATGCAGGACCAGATCTTGCCTCCGCTGCAGGATATTGCTGGCCTGAACTTAACTGGGGAAAACGCCCAAGCGGCTGTCCAGTATTGTCTGTTTCTGAAGTGTGAAATTGTGAAGATTGCGAGTTTGGATGGGGCGGTGTCATAGACTGGCTAGTGGTGGATGGTAACTGTGTCCGTTCATCCTCCTGACCTGAGTTGTCAGATTGCTTGCCATCAGCGTTAGTCTGACTAGGCCACAGATGACCTGAAGATGATTGTCTCTGGGATGGTGGA
Source organism: Eragrostis tef (assembly GCA_000970635.1). NCBI lineage: Eukaryota > Viridiplantae > Streptophyta > Magnoliopsida > Poales > Poaceae > Eragrostis > Eragrostis tef. Next base: position 213,836 of record LAPY01000046.1, read on the forward strand.
GCTAGTCTCAATCCATATCCTTGCATCGTAGGCTGGCTAGGTTGTTGCTGTCCAGAAACAATCCCGAGGGTATTGTTCGGCATGTCAGCAGTTGCATTGCTATTTCTTGAGTTGTCCACCTTATGAAGAAGCTGAAGCATATGTTGACTACAAAAAATGTATATTTATCAGGCTACTTGTGAATAAATGCAAGCATGCTATGGCTACAGAAAACAATGTTTTTATGAGCTAATTATGCCACGAAAGAACTCCCATGGATCAAGAGCAAGGTACAGAAAACTGCAAAACATGTCAGTAGAACACAATTCAAATGAATATTCCACTTTGTTCAACCAGAAAGAATACGGACTTCTGGTTTTCTATACTGCAAGCAGAAACACACGGACGAACATTGCTGCAGATACTTGAATTAATTTCTGCATGGATGGGTGTCAAAAGCCTATTAGTAAACACAAGGTAACAGTGCTGGTGGCATTTGGGTTAGCTTCTTCAGTACTAACGGGTGTCGAAAAGCCTAGTACCACAGTTACATACTTCAATTCTGATACAAGAAGAAATAACAAATATGTTGCATGTGAAGAAGGAACCAAAGGTTCAAACATTCCCAGGTGAGACATTGAAAGCTCGACGACCTGGTTTGAGTGATTAAATAAAGTAGTTAAATACCTGTTTTGAACTGCTCTGTTCTGAGGAAGAACAGCATCAGATCCTCCGAAAGCACTTGAGCTGTTAGGCAGACCATGCCTAGATTGAAGTTGCTCTTGTGCCATCAGCATTTTCTAAAGACAATGGAACAATATCAAAATCGCAAATAAGGTGGCTATTCAGAGGCGTATGAACAAAAATATCAATCTTATTTATCACAGAGATGAAGTCCGTAAGGATACCTCATTTACTGAAGGTGTATTACTGGAAACATGGGAGTTGGTGCCAAAATGATGCTGCAAGTTATTCCGCATCTGATGTGACTGAGGTGGGAACAGACTATTTGGCACTGAATTGCCTGGAGAATGACTAAAGTTCATTCCTGAACTCCCCATAGCGCGATTCTGCAACATGTAAGATCCCATCGCTTGCTGGCCAGATTGACCCAAATTATGGGAATCCTTTCCAGCAAATGTAGAATGTCTCCTGGCAGCAGAATCACTTGTCGTAAGTTGTCCGTGGTTGAAAAGGTGTGCTTGCCTTTCGTTAGGGTTTGCATTCAGATATTCCTGGTTACAGTCGCTTGATCTTTGGTCTGTGCTATTTCCTGGTGACTCGGAAGTTTCTGGAACCCTATGTCCCATATTACGGTTCATTCCAGCTTGCTCGCCGCTCCGGCTAGTGATCATCTGATAATGATCCTGAGTCGCCATTGGCATGCTTGATCCAACCATGTTCATATTTTTACCATCTGAACTTTCATTTGACAATTGTGCAGTGCTTATATCAGACTTCATCTGCTGAAGCCTCTGAACTGAATTTACATTACCTCCAGTAGACCTCCAAGAGTTCTCACTGCTATTAAAGACATTTGGGGTATTGTTTATGTCTTGTCCAAGTGCGCTGTTGGTTTTCCAGTCATTTTGGTTATTACTGGTCTCTCTGTTTATACTGTGATTAGCTGAATTTTGTTGTGACATCCAAAATCCATGAGCACTTGCTGGTGTAGCATGACTACTAGTTGAGTGCGAATTATTTCTTAGCTGTTCAGATTTCTGATGTGCCCACAATCCATTAGCTAAATGCACCTGTTCTTGGCGCCTATCAGATTGATTTTGCTTTAAGCTCTGCTGAAAATACCCATTGTTGACTTCTGAAGGTGATTGATGACTGTTGGCAGTAGCACTAGGAGATTCATGAGGCATCTGATCCCACCTCATTTACTGAAGGTGTATTACTGGAAACATGGGAGTTGGTGCCAAAATGATGCTGCAAGTTATTCCGCATCTGATGTGACTGAGGTGGGAACAGACTATTTGGCACTGAATTGCCTGGAGAATGACTAAAGCTCATTCCTGAACTCCCCATAGCGCGATTCTGCAACATGTAAGATCCCATCGCTTGCTGGCCAGATTGACCCAAATTATGGGAATCCTTTCCAGCAAATGTAGAATGTCTCCTGGCAGCAGAATCACTTGTCGTAAGTTGTCCGTGGTTGAAAAGGTGTGCTTGCCTTTCGTTAGGGTTTGCATTCAGATATTCCTGGTTACAGTCGCTTGATCTTTGGTCTGTGCTATTTCCTGGTGACTCGGAGGTTTCTGGAACCCTATGTCCCATATTACGGTTCATTCCAGCTTGCTCGCCACTCCGGCTAGTGATCATCTGATAATGATCCTGAGTCGCCATTGGCATGCTTGATCCAACCATGTTCATATTTTTACCATCTGAACTTTCATTTGACAATTGTGCAGTGCTTATATCAGACTTCATCTGCTGAAGCCTCTGAACTGAATTTACATTACCTCCAGTAGACCTCCAAGAGTTCTCACTGCTATTAAAGACATTTGGGGTATTGTTTATGTCTTGTCCAAGTGCGTTGTTGGTTTTCCAGTCATTTTGGTTATTACTGGTCTCTCTGTTTATACTGTGATTAGCTGAATTTTGTTGTGACATCCAAAATCCATGTGCACTTGCTGGTGTAGCATGACTACTAGTTGAGTGCGAATTATTTCTTAGCTGTTCAGATTTCTGATGTGCCCACAATCCATTAGCTAAATGCACCTGTTCTTGGCGCCTATCAGATTGATTTTGCTTTAAGCTCTGCTGAAAATACCCATTGTTGACTTCTGAAGGTGATTGATGACTGTTGGCAGTAGCACTAGGAGATTCATGAGGCATCTGATCCCCCCTTCGCTCGTAGGGAGTTCTCATGGTATGCTGAAAACTGGCAAGATTTGGGTTATTCATTGTTCCATCACCATAATTGGAGACTGTCGAAGGACGTGCATTTTCTATGTTTGTGCCACTTGATGCGGCAAGCTTATTCTCATCACGACCTGGCATAGTTGAATTATTAGCAACTACTTGCTCATTTTTCTGGAAACTCAAGCCACTCCATTGTTCCTTGGGACTATTTTTTTCACTGGTTGTAGATTGTAGAGCTTCCTGCATAAGGGCACTCCAGCTCCCACTCTGTAGCGATGAGTATGCACCAGCACCACCAAGATTATCATTGTCCAAAGAATTACCATGATCGTCGTCACCCCTCAATAAGGCTCCCCAATTGCTGTCCTCATCATTTCCAAACAAGATTTTCTCCTCGGTAGGATCAAGGCTAGCCCTACCACTAGCTGGCCCTACTTGTACTGAAGGTTTCTCTTGCACACCCACTTGGAAATCGACTTGGTTTGGCCTACCATGAAAATCTTGGGGTTGAAACCCAAGTTGTAGATGGTTCATCGTAACAGGGCTGCCTGCTTTGATATGATCACCTTGACTTTGCATCGAATTATTATTTAAGAAACCCCCTTTCCCAAAATTCTGCATGGAGGTACCTTGCAGATGAAGACTATGTTCATTCATTGAAGAGTTGAATGACCTGGATGTCTTATCAGACTGATCTGGTCCTACTCTAGCCATTGCACTCTGGGAATCAGCAGCAACCCCTAAAAACTGGGAATACTGGTTTCCAGACCCTCTGCTGCTGGCACCATGCATTGGGTAAAAAGATTGGTCCATTTGGTGGGTAGCTAATCCCATGGGTCTCACTAACTGATTCTGAGCATTAGTGAACATTGAACCATTCATGAAATTGCCCATACCAGAAGAACCAACAAGTTGATCCCAATTTGTGCTACCATTATTCAGCATTGGAGAGTTGCTCGTCAAACTTGGGTCACGACTAACAAAATTCGGTGGCCATGCAGAACTTGTGGCCTCATTGTTGAGCATCTGATTAGACATTGTTGAGAATTGATCCTCAGACAATGGTTTTGCAGGAGCATTAAACTGTCCAAAAGAGGGCTGCATCCTGGCCCCATGATCAGGCTGCTGAAGTTGTTGCTGTTGTCTCTGAAACTCCTGCAGTTGCTTATACATCATCTGCTGCTGCCACATCTGAAAATCACCATCACCCGCATGCTGTGTGGGGTGAAACTGTGACATTCCTGGAGCGCCCCTATGGTACTAATGCTTGTAAAAGAGTGGCCTCTTTGCAGTCGACAAATCCCACACTTTCATATCATACAAAGCTACAGGCAGCTTTCACGATAGTTTGCTTCTCCACCTGGGAAGATAACCCCACAAACCACAGGAGTTCACTCTGGGATCGTGACACTAGATTCAAGCTGCAAGCACCCTGAAGTCCTGTCTTCTATTCCTCCACAGGCTGCAAATATTAAAGAAATATTACATCATATAACTGTTAATCATGGAATAAATAAAGAATTAAGTGATCTCCTCATTTAGGCGTATTTCACAAGGGCATACAAGGAAGCAAAACTAAGTCAGTAGTCAGTTCAAGAAATATGGCAGCAACAAAGGCATGCAAAGCAACCGCAGAATACATACTTGTTCACATTTCTTTTCATACACTAGAGTTTATTAAATGTGATAAGGTAGTTATGAAGAGAACCTTAGTAATCTCACTTCAGAAAACAGTGGGAAGCTGAATAAGGAAGCAAATACCAAGCAAGACTAACATGGCCCCAAACAAATATAACCAGATTACTCGCATCATCCAGCAAACTACATCAGCGGGTTCACAAATGATACTACTAGGCACAAGAAACATCACTCCGTATCCTTGCTAAGAGATCCAGACTTATTGCCCATCATTAACATGGGGTGTAGTTGCCTAATCTTTGAAGATGCAAAATAAACAGCACGGAAGCTGCTGGAGTCCTAACGCATCTCTATATAGAATACTATAAGAGCTCAGAGCTCACAGGAGCCGTGAAAAAAGAAGGGCCGTGGAAAAAGAATGGGGAAAACAGGGACAAAGCGTGCCGCATCTACTGAGACACCCCTAAATCCCCACGCTTCTATACCCACTTGGGTCTTGGGGACGCCAAATCCCGGAGCAACCATCAAAAGGGCAGCTCAAGCTAAGCAAGCTCCAACGCTCCATAACTCCATGAGCCACCCCTAGCAAGAAAGTGAGCTGAGGTGAACTGAACCTGAAGCTCGAATCCACCAAACCCCGTTCCTTCCTGCACAAATTACACTCCAGAATCCTAAAATTCAGCGTCCAGCTGATCACTCACGAGCGAAACACTACGAGATCGAGCAGCACTGAGCTCCCAATTTCCCCCACCCACACAGATCCCCCGGGAGAAAACCCAAAGCATTTTCCCCCAAAAAGAATTCCCAAACCCGATTACGGCACGAACCTTCCCCGCGAGCTCCCGCCCACCCGATTCACCTGAAGCATAAGCGCACCCAGGGAGAGATCCCGCGAATTCCGGCCCGATTCAGGCGAGACCTACCTCGATCGGCGCGGCGCGGCGGCGTCGGATAGGGATCGGCGTCGCGGCGCGGGCTCTGCGCTCCCGCGGACTCCAGAGGCGGCACGGGAGCTAGGGTTAGGGTTTCCCGCGGCGGAATGGCGAGGGTCCCGAGCTCCGGAGCGCGAGCGAGCAGGCAAGGAGAGAGAGCGCAAGCGAGCGAGACTGCGAGATAGAGCTGCGGCGAGGGGGCTGCAAGATAAAGCGTGGCGTACTGGCCCTGCGAAGTTTTCAACGAAGGCGCCCCCGGTCCGGTTCGGCGCGTGGGCCCGGTTCGGGTTGGGCCGGTGGAGGCAGATCTGACCCGCTGATTCGTGGTAGGCGGGGGTTTGGACCGTCGGATG
>LAPY01000046.1:241674-260754 GCA_000970635.1 Eragrostis tef
ATATATATATATTTCCACCTTACTGAGTAGAAGAATCTGTCCCCTGATTTTATGCTGATGACATGATTTGGACATAGTCGATGATAACATTCTGAATGTGCTGTAAGCCATGGTCCTCAATATTGACTTAGGCTATGAATAAATTTTTTGGCATATAGTTGTGTTGATTCGAGTTTAGCGAAGCTGTCTGTTGTTGTCTGACTAATCTAATGCGATAATATTACAACAGAAGTCCAAGGAGAAAGATGATGAACTCGTGAACATGAAGTATTTATTTTCTCTAATATCGCTTCATCTGGAAATCTACAATATTTTTGTTACTTTAGTACCCACTACTTCTTTCCTTTCAGTTAATAGCACTGATATTCAGTTTCCATTTTCTGTAGGGGCAACTTCCATGTAACTGGAGAGTTGAAACATGTTTGTGAAAGACTTGAAGCACAATTCCCTTTCCAACTTTTTATCAGACTTTATGAAGCTTCAAAAAAAATGTCTGAAATTTTAAAGCTAGAGACTGTAGCTCTTTCCCAGCTGTGGCAGAAAAAGTTTAAGATGAAACCCCCAGATGGCCAGGAGATTGGAAAGGCTGTAGCTCTTTTTTGGTATGTATACTCTAGTACCCATAATGATTCGGGTTAAGTACTTTCAAAGTGCACAATGCCCATAATGATTACGGTTAAGTACTTTTAAGCTGCATGTATGTCAGTTTGCACGGAATGTATTTCCTAGTATGTATTATGTAATGCTCTAAGCGACTGCTCTGGTGAAACATTTTTTTTTCTCTTTGGACTTAAATTATCCATTGGTTACTGGTAGGGTATTGAAGGTAACTCTGCACCTGTGTGCTTATTCACACGTGTAACCTCTAATAATAAGATTAACTTCTTGCAGGCCGCACAGGAGCTACAATCATCTTCTTGAAAGTATTTCTTCACATATTGGCTTGTGGATCAACATAGGTGACACTGAACTGTCAATATTTTCATCCAAACTGCTTTCTACAGACTATCAGAATCAGAGTATGTTTGCCAGTTACTACAAAGCTCCACTTCCACTACTGATTTTGTTTACTGCTTTCCAAGCAATAATCCTTTTTACCTCTCCGTGACAAACTCATAGATTATGGTATTTTCTAAGCTGTTCTACAAATGTCTTTGGCCAAGCTTTATTTCGTAATACACAGTTCATGATTCTGTTGCTATTTGGTTCACGTGGTCAGATATGAGCACATTCACGTGGTCAGACATGAGCACATGTAATTGGCACGTGCACGTCTATAAAACTAACTTATCCTAATAATATTCCTCCTGGCTTTACTGAAGGTCATCGTCGGCTGCCCACAATTACTCCTACTGAACCAGAAACTGCTATCCCTATGGCTGAGAAGAAGCCCATTATTAGATTCTCTCTAAATGTTCCAAGACTTGTCAAAAAGGAAATGCCACCTGGATTTACTACACCAAATGCAGTGAAAAAGGAGCCTGAGTCCCTTGCAGTTGACAAGGCCACAGAGAAGCTGACGCCATCTCCTTTGGCATATGGTGCATTTCCAGTCAGAAAAATCACAGTTAATGAGGTACAAAGTTGTTTCCCCTGTTTTTTTCACTAAAAAAATATTGTCTTTTGCTGATGCTATGGTTTTTTATACTTGATGTCGGGGAGTAAGACTTTAATGGTTATTTGTGAATGCATAATCTCCCTCACATCCTTTTCATGCGTTATTGCGGCCGGGCATCTCTATTTGGTACACTTGCCTATGTACTTACATGATTTTTGCTATTGCATGTACAGGTAAGAGTTGAAGACGATGAAAACTCAGAGGAGCGGGAGGTCCCAAAGATCAGGCTGCTTTCTGAACTGTATGGCAGGGCTAGGAGCTGTACTCAAGTGAGCAGGTCCGTATGCTCAAATCTAGCTGACAATTTTCAAGCGATGGAGCAACCAGAGAAACAGAAGCATCACGGAAAGAGGGGAATGCAAGGCCCATCGGAGCCTTCTCTTGCAGATACGGTCAAGAGGCTAAAGGTGAATGGCCGGGTCGCTCTATGCAGCGACGCAGATCGTCAAACAGTGAACTCCAACCAAGGTCAAGAAAATGGTAGGGTGTAATGCTGCTGTGCTTCATCGAAGGACTTATGGCGTGGGCAAAGGAGCTAGGGTTCCCGTTACCAACACCACCAGATGATTCTATTTGTTGCATGGGTGTTTCTTGCAGATGTATTGTATGCTGAGAAGCGTTTCTAGATCTGTGATTGGTGGATTTGCTGTAATAAGGGATAATTTCAGATCCTTTGGTGTTGTTTCATGGATGCAACTTTACATAATCGAATCATTATTAAACATAAACTGCTGAGCTGGCCATCATTCTGCAATATTTCGAAACAAAAGTCGATATTTGCTGCCTTTCTTCATGGAATGCTCACGTTCTCGCCCAAATCAGTCGAGAGCAGACACCTGCCTTCATATATCGTTTCACCTTCAGTAGGCCAGGCAGTCTTGAGGTATTTCCTACTTTAGCTTCTCATCCAAGGCGCCATGAAGCCAGTGTGCCCTCCAAGCAATCGAATGCGACAGAAGACGTTCTGTTGAGTAACCTTCCATCTGCAGCTGTAATGGGGAAAGAAATAAAACATCATAAATAAATAAACAAATCTAAGTGAAAAATAAAGAGGAACCCCCCAGAATCAGTGTGGTAGCCATCCGAAGACACCCCATTGGTTATCTTATCAAAGAAGCTACGCGTCACTTCAGTAAGGTGTAAAAGGGACATGACCATACAGGACATATATAATTCTATACCTTTGTGACAAATATGCTTATACTTCTCTTCCAGGGGGTGTTCGTTTCGCCAGGCTAAAATGGCTAAAATGGCTAAAATTTTAGCCAAGGAGGGAATCTTACCATTTAGAAGTATTAAATAAAGTCTAATTACAAAACCCTTTTACAAATAGGGGCTAATTTTCGAGACGAATCTAACGAGCCTAATTAAGATATGTTTCGTTACAGTGATGCTACAGTAACCATCTTCTAATTATGGCTTAATTATGACATAATTACCCTCATTAGATTCGTCTCGCAAATTAGCACATGTTTCTGCAATTAGTTTTGTAATTAGACTTTAATTAGTACTACTAAATGACAATATTCCAAATGGCTAAAATCTGGCTAAAAAAACGAAAATTTACGAGCCTCTGCATGCTGAAATCTGCCCTTCTGCATCGAGCTTGCTAAAACGAGCGCATGTATGAAGGACTTCAAAACATCAACTGACGTTGCCTTCTTGTGGATGAAAACATGGACAGTGTCTTCCTTGTCCAGCAAAAAATAGTTGGCTGAACAAATTGGGGTGACAAATGAAAGTCAGCAACACACTAAGTACACTTCCACGTTAACCAAGAGCTGAACCATACCATTTGTATAGTGGGATGCCGTTTCTACAATCTTCAACCTATCAAAATTTGATAGTGTGAGTGCCTTTTCCATTCCTGGTATGTGAAAATTGAGAAACACATAAAAACGCTCATAACTTACATGTCAGTGTGTGTAAGCATTGAGGCTTTAGCACCTAAGTTGACGCACTCGTGTGGCAGTTTCATTCTGATCAATTTCCGCCAGCTTGGACAAAAAAGGAAGAATATGCTCCCGCCGAGAAACCTGCTGTGGTGCAAGAACTAGGGAAGAAAAAAAAAACAAGAAAATTAGATCAAATCATGTAATGGCTTCTGGGGTATTTAACAGATTGGCACGGAGTTTGCATCATTTAGCAATCATACAAAATATGGTTGATAACTTGGAATCAGTACCACTAAGGACCACAAGAAATGGGGCTCACTCACCTTCACCATGTTCCATGAAGTATTGTAGCAAGATGGACGACCTCTCATAGTTTAGTGTAACAAGTGACTGCGCTGCCTTGTAGTTTGCTGAAACGTCAAAAACAAAACAAGCGCGTGCTTCTGTCAGACTATCAGAATCAGAGTATGTTTGCCAGTTACCACAAAGCTCCATTTCCACTACAGTTCATTTCCAAGCAATAATCCTTTTTACCTCTCCGTGACAAGCTCATACATTATGGCGTTTTCCAAGCTGTTCTACAAATGTCTTTGGCCAAGCTTTATTTCGTAAAACACAGTCCATGATTGGGTTCACGTGATCAGATATGAGCACATTCACGTGGTTATTTGGTTCACGTGGTCAGATATGAGCACATTCACGTGGTCAGACATGAGCACATGTAATTGGCACGTGTACGTCTATAAAACTAACTTTTCCCCTAATAAGAATATTCCTCCTGGCTTTACTGAAGGTCATCGTCGGCTGCCCACAAGCTGAACCAGAAGCTGGCGTTTCTACCCCTGTCGCTGAGAAGAAGCCCATTATTACATTCTCTCTAAATGTTCCAAGACTTGTCAAAAAGGAAATGCCACCTGGATTTACTATACTACACCAAATGCAGTGAAAAAGGAGCCTAGGTCCCTTGCAGTTGACAAGGCCAAAGAGAAGCTGACGCCATCTCCTTTGGCATCTTTTGCCCATCCTGGAAAGAAAAAAAATATGCGAAAAAATGTTCCAAGACTTCAACAGCTCCTTTTTCTCTCTAAATTAAAAGAAGCCATCAATTACTAAATATAAAATATGTGACACTCGTGTGGCAGTTTCCCCATCCCGGAGGTTAGGGTCGGTGCAGGTAGTACAATTCGTAGTTCTGTTTCACTTTTGCCCACGTGATCCCATACTTCAGTACTATTCAAAGATCGGTTTCAGACTTCAGTACTGATCGTGCGATCTCATACAATATTCAAAGATCTGATCAACTCACCTGCTTCTGCAACGAATTGAAGAGCAACTGTCCGAGAGGAAGTGCAATACATCATGCATACAATACACTTTGATGCAGAAGTTTTTTCTGTATTCTCCATTGCTCGTCTAGGGTAAAACACACACTTCTTGCATCTGTAAGAAACAGATGCGCTCACAGAAAATTCAAGTCTTCCTTGCTTATTTGTTCACTTTCTCTCCAAGTGTAGCTGACGTTAGGGCGTCCAATCTTATTGATCGGTAACATATGGGTACGATCATATGTCAAAAAAAAACATATGGGTACGATCCTTTTCATTTCCTTTTAAACTTATATCATCCAGCCTTTCTTTTTTCCTTTCTTGTTTTTTCCCCTTTCCTGTACGGCCCTTACTAAACACCCTACTATATATACAATCAAATACATTCAGTTTGGAGTTTTAGAGTACTGTTTCTTTGTATGCAAAGTTAAAATTCGGGCATTTCGTGTCACATATTTTATATTTAGTAATTGATGGCTTCTTTTAATTTAGAGAGAAAAAGGAGCTGTTGAAGTCTTGGAACATTTTTTCGCATATTTTTTTTCTTTCCAGGATGGGCAAAAGATGCCAAAGGAGATGGCGTCAGCTTCTCTTTGGCCTTGTCAACTGCAAGGGACCTAGGCTCCTTTTTCACTGCATTTGGTGTAGTATAGTAAATCCAGGTGGCATTTCCTTTTTGACAAGTCTTGGAACATTTAGAGAGAATGTAATAATGGGCTTCTTCTCAGCGACAGGGGTAGAAACGCCAGCTTCTGGTTCAGCTTGTGGGCAGCCGACGATGACCTTCAGTAAAGCCAGGAGGAATATTCTTATTAGGGGAAAAGTTAGTTTTATAGACGTACACGTGCCAATTACATGTGCTCATGTCTGACCACGTGAATGTGCTCATATCTGACCACGTGAACCAAATAACCACGTGAATGTGCTCATATCTGATCACGTGAACCCAATCATGGACTGTGTTTTACGAAATAAAGCTTGGCCAAAGACATTTGTAGAACAGCTTGGAAAACGCCATAATGTATGAGCTTGTCACGGAGAGGTAAAAAGGATTATTGCTTGGAAATGAACTGTAGTGGAAATGGAGCTTTGTGGTAACTGGCAAACATACTCTGATTCTGATAGTCTGACAGAAGCACGCGCTTGTTTTGTTTTTGACGTTTCAGCAAACTACAAGGCAGCGCAGTCACTTGTTACACTAAACTATGAGAGGTCGTCCATCTTGCTACAATACTTCATGGAACATGGTGAAGGTAATGGATCCACATTAATCCTAAAAAACTAGAAATTATCAGAAAAACAAAGCATCCGGCTGTTGAATTTAATGTTCAGTATAAACCTATTGCCTATTGGATCTACCAGGATTTGAATTATCCACCTCTACCATTACAGCAAAACAAAATAGTCCTAAAGTACACCTGATACATATTCGAAATAAGCTATCGCTGCCATTACAAAAGTACCCCAAAATACCCCTAATACTTCCCGAATAGGCGTGGTTTTAGAATCACTATTTATAGAATTATTACTCCCATACATCCAGGAGTAGTAGTCCACAGAACCACATGGTCTGCCTACCCCACTGGTAACGAAAAGGACGATTTTCATGTCCTATATTGATTCTGTGACATGACGCTGAATTACCTTTACCGCGCTCCGTCAAAAAGGAGTCAACTTCAGTTAATCTTGCGTGGTGTTCAAAGATGGGATTCCCGCACCGTGCAGTTCTCAAACATAAATACCAGGCGCAACGCTAGACGGACATGCATATCCTCTCGGAGGGCAACGCATCTCTCGAGAAGCAAAGCTTCTTCTCAGTTTTTTCGATCGCTGCTGCATCTGCATCCATGGACGGTAGGCTTTCATCCTTTCAAGTTGTGTACTCTCTTTTTCCTTATGTTCTTGCCGTGGACGAGTATCACGAGTAGAGATGAGAAGCAGTAATATTCTATGTATGCACACAACAAGACATTTGCATGGGTACATGTATGTATATTCTATAATATTGTCTACTACTGCATGCATACTTTGGGTTCGCGAGCATGTATGCATGGATAAAGCGGGCATCGTCCCGTCCCATACACAATCATTTAAGCATTTCCGTTTCACGTGTATTTACACTAAAATGGCAAAGCGTAGAAGGTACGAACTTTACAATAATGTATATTCTCTTTATCCTAGATTTGTCTGCGAAATAGTTAGGCACCTTGGAATTTTGCAGTCAGAGAAACATTTACTGGATATTCACAATAGCCTTTTTATTCGGATATAGGTGCTGCTAGCAAGTCCGAGGGTAACGGCACCGACAAAAACAGTAATGAAGGTAAGTATTGATGCTCTCTAACCACAATGCATATGACTACCATTGACATAATCGATCAAGGTTCAATGTGTGTACACTTTTACCTACAGAGATACACATCTGTGTGATAAATTAACAGCTACCATTGGATGCATCTATAAATTAAAGCACCCTATGACACTAGATTATCCATTGTAGAATGTAGCTACTGTTAATATAGGATCACTGTACCCTTAATACGTCTCCGTTGGCAATCTGTGTAAATTAAACCTCTGCACTCCTTTCTCGTGGGAGCATGTCCAACTGGTTTCTTAGCCTTCAGTTATTAGACAAAATATTTTGTTTCAGTTACATTCTTGTGGGAGCATTCTGTTTCGAACTACAAAGGGTGCTGCGCTGTGTCTCGATCTGTTGTTTATATCATGAGCTGGTGAACATGTAAGAACTGCAAGCATCCATCATCATGTTGGTGAAGAAAAGTCAATCTTTTCGACATAAATCATGTTAACAATTTCGAAGCTCGTTCTCAACTTTAAACATTTGATTTTGATATTAAAACTTAAATTCAACTTCATCTTTTAGGGGGGTCTGGTAAAGATAAGTCATACAAACTGTAAGTTACGCAGAATGGGCATCATGCATGGAAAGTGAAGATAGAAAGGTTATTGTCTGTGGGAAAATTCATTTTGCAGATATTGATGTAGGTTTGCTAATTTTAACTCATTTTTTGTTAGGCCGTAGCGTGACTACAAATGTAGTAGACAAGAAGGACAGCATCTGGCCAACGGCGAAGGAGATCCTTGACAAACCAACAGTGAAGGAAGATGAGGCAAGCAATCAGTCGAGGTGGTCAAAAGATAGAAAGTAACGAGAGAGCTTAGACGACCTACGTACCGCCCCTCCTGGTTGTGCCCCTGCGCGCTTTATATGCATGACGGGTTGTCAGCTCTAATGTCTTAGGGTAATAAAAGATACTGTCAGTTGCGCTGCTCCTCATTCTCCTTTGAGGACCTTGCAATAAGCACTTCGATGATCGAGTGAAGTTATGCTTTAGAGGAACAACTTGTGTATCTGTTGCAACCATCTACATATCTCAAGATCTTACAAACTCATCAAGCGAGTATAGTGTCGTCAAGCGCTTGCGCCGGTGGCTCGACCAAGCTTAAACGTCTACTCACGCGATACAATGAGCGCTACACCTATACGGACAAATCAGCATACAAAATGCTCTTTAAAGGGAGCACCCTATTTGCTGGAGCAGAGCCAATTTGGAAAGCTTGGGCCAAAGACCATACTACCTCCGTTCTTAAATTAATAGGTCGTTGACTTTTTGAGTTATGTTTGACCGATCGTCTTATTCAAAATATTAGTTTAAAGTTGCAAACTTATAAGTTATGCTTAAAATTTCATTAGTGCTTAAACAAAACAATAATTTTTAAACTTTTTTGAATAAGACGAATGGTCAGACGTATGTCAAAAAGTCAACGGTGATATCAATTTAAAAATAGAGAGAGTAATACAGAGACGAGATTCAGCCCGGGGAGCGCGGCCACGTCACCCGCAATTTGCGGCCCTGCGATCGCGCCAGTCCGTTCCGCTCCCGAGCAGCCGCGCGTCCCTGTATATGTTCGTTCAGGTCGCTGTTTCATGGCCAAATTTGTTTTGTGCTCCAGGACGCTCGGTGGCCGGGGTTACGTTGGAAATTCTTTCGACTTGGCCCTTGTATGCAAAAATAATTCAATGCGAAGAAGGCAAAATTCTGAATTGGGGGCATTTTTTCGGAAGACCGCCCGCTTGCAGTTTTTCCACTGAGAACCTTGTTCCACTTGCTTGCGCTTTATCGAGCTATAATTGATTACGCTCCTGCCGACAAGCGGTTCATGAACTGCGCTGTTTCCTCCGTGGTTGCCGATGTGGCAGCCTCGTGTGTTGTGCTGGCTTGCAGCGCGAGTTCAGATTGAATGCGTCTTGGGTGGGTCTTTGATTAGAAAATTGTTTTGCGCCGCCGCCCGTCTCTTTCCTTGCCTTACCAATTCGAACTAGGATTCTATGATGTCTTTGATATTTCTGCATGCATGGATGTCGATGAGTGGTACAAGCCGTGCATTTGTTATGATCCTCGTCATATCGCGCATCCTCGCCGAGCTCAAGCTGCTCACCAAGGGGCTCGTCGACCTCATCGCCCTCAACAGCGGCCGCGAGCGCAAGGTACGTGCAGTTTTTTTTTTCTCTCTTGCTACTACTCTATTTGTCCCTTATGACGTGTTCATTCATGCGGTGCAATCTTGTGCATAAAAGAGAGCGAGATCATGTAGAGGTCACCTGGTTCGCGCGCACCATGCAACGCATGCCCTCGAGTTCCTTCAAACGCACGTGCTACCTGTTCGACAACTCTGTTGGCGATCTCATCTGGATCCTCCGCCGCATCTCCAACTCCAGCAACACCGAGGACGACGACCACCTGTGCCCATCATGTTCCTTATCTGGGAGGCCGACGTGACCCTGGAGGCCGCCGTGGCACTGGCCAAGTTCGCGTGCATGGAAACTACCTCCACGTGGACAATTCCAAGGCCATCCATCATCGACCACGGCGGCGCCAAACACCTGGTCCAGCTCGTCTACTTCGGCGAGCAGGCGGTGCTGGTGCTCGTCTGCTACATCGTGCACAACGTTCCCAACGACGAGGAGCTCGCGCAGGCGGCCGGAGATCCTCAACGTGCTCGAGTGGGCGTGGAAGCGTGAGGTACATGTCGCTGGATCCGGCCATCGAGAACTTGCTGCCGGATTCCAAGATCATGGAGGTGAAGCTTGAGCTGTTGCGTCGCCAGGCAGGCAGAGCACGTGAAGCCGGATGCGCGGAATTGAAGGCCGCAAAAGGCCGGCGGCTGCGCGGGCGCGGGCACACGAGGCCTTCGGTTTGGCGAGGACGCACCATGCCGGTACACGGCCGCGGGCGCACGAGGCGGTCGATGCGCAAGGTGCGCATCAGACCGGTAGTGGCACAGCTCCGGGCATACGTGGCCAGAGTGGTGCAACGTGGGCTCGGCGTGGTGCGGTCTTGCCGGCCCCCGGCGGGGGAGAGACTGAGAGAGGCGAGGAGGAGCCGCAACAAAGAGGATGAACTGTTGTGTGTGGCTTGGAAGGCTGAAAATCAGATATTTTAGGGATATATGGGTTGTTTTGCATATTATCAGCCGAGTTGCAGGCGGTTTTCTGCAAATATCCATCCAACTGGTAGGAGGAGGGTGAGTTCAAGCAATGTCAGAACGGAGTGGATCTAGCAGTTAAGAACGGAGAACGGAGTTTCCAAGTTTCCAACATTTGAGTTGTTCTGTTCACCTTCAAAAAGAAAACATTTGAGCTGTTTTCACATGCTATGCTTCCATTCAAATATTAATGGAGGTACTCAAGCATGAAGGGTGAGTAAGTGATTTTATCGTTATTCGCAAAAAAAGGTAATTTTATCGTTATATATATAAAAGGAGTTAAACCGAAATTAACTTCTACCAAAATAAAATTAGCAGGCCCTCAGTGGGTCATCTAACCTTTCTATTTTACGTTATTTTGCAAAGTTTACCCAGTTTTATTATTTACTTGAACAATCTCGTAGCTATGGCTAGGTAGTGGAGGCATGGTTGCTTCTAGCCATAGACAAGCACATTGCAGAGATCACGAAACAAGGGTATTGGTGTTATGATATGTGGCGGCGTTTATGTGCTTATCCCATCCATCTTTTTCATGTGTGATCCCAAGAAATTGAATCAAAGAGCAAAAAAAAAATCATGTGAATCATCACATTGCATGTAAGCAACGTTAATATCACCAATAACACAGGAAACAAAATGATGCCAGCGTATTTTTTAAGAAAGCTACGGTTGTTCTCACCTAAATTCTCTATATTCCTCTTTCTATTTAAATATTTTTTAATATTATTTGAGTTAACTTGTTTTCTAGAGACCATTGTCACGGTCATTATTCAGAGACATGTTAACTTTAGATATTTACATGTTCTTTATATATGTTGTGTTATACGTAGAAGTGTTTAATGTTTCCTCTAACTCTACGAATGAATTTGAAAAACAAGTTACCTTCCATTTGTTATTGTGGCAATTTGGAATCTAGCCAAGAATGTTTTCTGTCATGCATACAATCAATTATTTAATTAAGATTCATTTACTAAATTATGATCATCCTGCCATAACTTATCTTATTTTTATTCATACCTTACCTTCTGTTAATCAACGATCTGCTACCTCTCAGTACCTCTAGAAACCTCGCAAACTACATGTTCTTTTTTTTCTTAAAAAAAAAACGAGCGCTATGCTCTTCGCCCCTGCAATTATCCGGTTAGCTTGCTTCCTCTTTTTTCTTCTCCAGAAGCGATAATACTGTCATGTAAAGGGAATGGTCAAATCCTTGTTTTGCTCGGTTCACCTCAGTAAGGGCATGTACAATGCGGTGAGTCAGCTGTCTAGGAGAAGGGGTCACGTAGGATTTCAACTGAGTTGGAGGAGAGAGGGAGGAGAGAAAGCAGGGTCGTCGAGCATGCAATCGGCGGTCTGGATGCGAGAAAATCGGCTGATATCGGCGAGTTTTGGTCCGTTGTATGAGTGCCGTCGGTAACGTCTTCCGCATTCTTCGGCCTCTCGAACCGCTCCTCCAAGCCTCCGATGACGCAGGCACGATTTCTTCTCCCACGCTCTGCTCCTTCGCGAAGGCAGAGCGGTCTTCCTCCGCAGACAAGAGATCCTCCGATGGAGCCTCCTTCCATACCACCGGCACCGGTGTTCGGTCGAGCGGTGGGCAACGCAGCACACATGCAGAAGCAGGACAACCGAGAGCCGCATCTCCAGCCTCAGATTCACACAATTGGTACTGTTTGCATGTTTGATTTAGCTCCTTGCCTGCTACGAAGCAGATTAATTGCTCACAGATTTTGTTTGTTGTACTTCCTTTTGCTGATTGAAAAAGATTGCGAATGAAATCATGCCTACAAGACGCTTATCTTTCTAAAGAGCAGAGCCATGTCCTGTACTTGAAACATGTAAATACAGTACCGACATGTAGCCATTTTTTTTCTTTTTTCATGGTAATTGAAGAGAAAGCCACATGACAAGCCACATAATTCATGGTAACATTTGATCAGCATATTTTTTATTTGCAATATAAGTTAAAGAAAATAAAAATCACTTATATACAGCACAACAGACAACCATTGTATAATATATCTTTTGATATCTAAGAACGACGTGGATGTGTATAATAGACAGCAGCTGTATGGACCATTGTAAAGGGAATGGAAGTAAGTTAGCGTGAAAAAGAGGAGCCGAACTGGGGGCACCTATACGTGGTTGCTCATTGGTGGCACCGAGCAGCGGAGATACCTGCATCGTGCTTGAGAGCCTGAGCAGAGTCGCGTGAGGTGTGAGAAGAGCGACGGCACAGGATCAATCAATCAGATAGGGGAGGATAGTTGTCCATTTCTCAAACCGTTCTTCATATTTATTTCATTAAATAATCTAGCTCTAGCAAACAGACATTCGAAGTGAGGATAATTGTGGGTTCAGTTTCATAAGACAATCACAATTAGCACTCAAAAATGGGGATATGAACACAATTGTCCCTTGATTAAAAAGCTTCAAATGTAAATAAATCAAGGAGCCGTTATTGGTGCCAAATGATCCCAGCCAACAAAACGATGTCAAACGATCAAAGGCACATGCTAAAAGGCATGCCCAGGTGCGCTCCTTGTTAACTGCACACGTAAACTGTTGGCTGAGGTATTGAAGGCTAAAGTTATTAAGATTAAAAAGCTTTCAAAAGTAAATAAATTAAGCAACCCAAAGTTATTAGTGTCAAATGATCCCAGACACATGCTAAAAGGCAAATTTCTACATCTGATGTGATTGCGATCTAAGCATGTACAGGTGCACTCATATGCTAGGTCAAGTGCAGGCGTAAACTGCAGTGTTCTAATCACCTAAGGAAGAAATTTGTTTTCACTTAACATCCAGTTAAGACGATCCTACTAGACATAAAAAAACAGAAATTAAACATGATTATCGCACAATAATTACATCCAGATTTGAAACTCGAAATTCTGGGGCCAAGCGCACTCCTTATGCTAGGTCAAGTGCACACGTAAACTGCAGTCTTCTAGTTGCAATGAACTAAGAAAGGAATTTGCTTTCACTTAACATCCAGTTAAGACGATCCTACTAGACATCAAAACATAAATTAAACACGATTTATCTCGCACAATAATTACATGCAGATTTGAAACTCGAAATTCTAGAGCCAAGCTACATAGATTCGATTGGAGTTGTCTCCAACGGCTTAGTTGCAGCAGCCACCCTGAAAGAAGCCAGCATCACTTCCGGATTCGGATGGCACATGGAGCACGAGTTTCACACCACCATACTGCAGCAGTAAGATGAAATAGATCAAAATAATAGACAATTACAAGTGTGAGTTTTTGGGATAACATTTTCAGTGCGGCTAGATTGTAAGAAGTAATTTACATGACAGGTTTGCAATTAGATCTTTGATTCCTTTTGTCATGTTTCTTCAGGTATGATACTATTATGTTAAAAGTAACACACAACATTACACTAACACCATAAAGATAAGTACAAAAGCCAAGAGCCAAGAATTAGTGCAACCACTGGTGATGCATAAAATTTTTATTAGCATAAACACTAGGAAACATTTTTGGGAAAAACAAAAAAGCGGGCAACTAGAAACCAACCTTTGCAGATAAATCAAGGACTCCGTCTTCCATTTTCTTGGACACTGTTCTAGCAGCCAAAAAGAATGCCTGCATTACAAGATGGTGTCTTTTTAAGAGTAATATAACTGCGCAATTGTAACGTATGCACTAGGGATAAGAGATGAGCTATAACCTCCTCCACATTGTAATTAGTTTTTGCTGATGACTCCATAAAAAGGAGTCCATGCTCCTTGGCAAACGCTTGACCCTCTTCATAGCTGACAGCACGTCTATGAGACAAGTCACATTTGTTTCCGACAAGAACTATGGTCAGGTTGGCTGGTGCAAGCTCCTTTGCATCTTCCAGCCACATTGCAACATGATCAAAAGTCTCCTTCCTGTTTTTCATGTTAGTCAAGCATATATGTAAGAAGCATTGTATGTATGCGGAAACTTAAGAAGCACAATTACCTGGTGATGTCATAAACCAAGAAGGCAGCAGCAGAAGCTCTGTAGAATGATCTAGTAAAAGCTCTGAATGTTTCTTGGCCAGCCTGTAAAATTAAGAGATAACTATAGTGTATGGAATCACTTCAAATATTTGCATTGCAGATTAATTTATTGGCGTCGACAGCTACATTGCAAGTCACAGAGGCAGCATAAAACGGGAGGATGCAAGCAAGGATGTGTGCACGAACCGAGTCCCAGATCTGGAGATTGGTGACCTTGTCATCGACGTTGATGGTGCGTTGGCGAGCCTCGATATAGACGGTGGGTTTGATGTTCGACGGGAACTTCTGGTCCGTGAACCGCAGCAGCAGGCAGGACTTTCCGACGCCTGCGCGGAACAATCAATTAATCACCAAGAAATTATTCTGACCATAAGGAAAGAACATTTAAGCCACGTTATTAGATAGAAGGGGCCAGATTGCAGAAGTGACAGACATACGTCGCCGATGGTGATGCACTTGAACAACTGGTCCAACTTCGATTTCTGCCCCAGCGTCTCCATCACCAGCAGCGATTACACACGGTGCGGCTGCGAATCTAGGGTTTAGGGAGGAACAACAATCAATCGAGGAGGAGAGAGCAGAGGTACAAACTGGGAGCGGCAGCCGTTCGCTAGCGGCGACGGGAAGCACCAAGAACTCGATTAGGCGGCCGGTGTGCAGCCCGCCAGTCCCCTTCCGCGCAATAAATCGGAGCGAGCGCCGAGCCGCGCCTAAAGACGGAGAGCGAAGAAAAAGGGAGTCTCTCTTTTCTGGAGTAGTGTTACGGGAGAGGTACTAAAAATACATAAATAGCCTTGCATTTGCAAGACCCAGAAACTACTCAAATACGGGCGAATCCATCGAATAGTAATCGAATACTAATCGAATAGGGACTTCCAAGCACGGGCGAATCCATCGAATACTAATCGAATAGGGACTTCACCATATCTGTTCACAAATAAAAGGAATATGGATGCACATACAGATACGAATCGGGTGGCAATCAGCAGCGAATACAGATTGGATATCTACTCAGTTTTTCTTTTTTCTTTTTCGAAGGATATGAAACAAATACAAAATAATCTAAGTTTATATGTTGTGAGGACGATTACAATTTTTACTCATAAAACTTAACAATAACTAATCTCTGCACAGAAACGTGCAAGTTTTATACATGTGATATGTGTGATTAAAAAATCTTATCAATAAAGGCTTAATTGCAAAAATCACATATAAGTCACTTAAATTTTATACACTAGAGTACGCAGTATTTCTCAATTTATCTTTGATTTTGTTTGGACTTCGGTTCAGCTTAGTTCAAACTAGACAATACAAGTTATCTCAATCTATGTGAACCGCATAAATTGATAATTTTTTCTTTTTCCTAGAAGGTAGTCTTAGCTTGGTAGTTAAGGCACTCAAGTGGCACATTTGATGTCTTGGATTTTGACTCCTCTTAAAAGCGAATTTTCCAAGTTTAATGGCTTTGTGCTTTCAGCGGCAGGTGAAAAATTGACCCTATAAATTTATTTTTGGAAAAACTAAAAATTGTTACAGACAAAATTTGTTCCTCTCCTCCAACCGTTCTTTATTTTTGGAAAAACTAAAAATTATGACAGACAAATTTTTTTCCTCTCCTTCAACAGTTCTCCCGTAAAAGTAAATCAAACACTTTTGATTCTGCCACATCAGCATTTGAAGCAAAAAAAAAATTACAAGGGAAGCGAAAAAAACATTAATTCTATTAAAAAAGAAATTAAGGCCTCAATTATTCTTATATTTGTAGATACAAATGAAGAGAGTTTTAAGAAGTAGGAAAAAAACAGAGGTAGTTTTGGGATGTTGTTAGAAATGGGTTTGTAGCACCCCCACCCACCCACACACACACACACGGTTTCAGCTCTCCTAAATCCTGATAGATCAAGCATTCGAGTTAGAACAGTTTTTTTTTGTTTGTTTTTTTTGAGAGAGGATCAAGCTAAATTTTGGGGAGAGCATTGATGGGCTCGCCCAGCTCGGTTGTATAGTACTAGGACATAGCGGGCCAACGTAGTACAGAGAAGCAGCAACGTTTTCTTTTCTCATTTTCGGCACACCACAGGCTACCAGCCTACCAGAGTGCAGCACCAATAGACAACACAGTGCATGGATTCCAGAACAAGACACAGACAGGTATATATCGCCCCCTTTCTCCGGGTTTGGTAATAACAACCAGAAAACTGCCTCCTGATCATGTTACCAAGTCAGTATTTTACAAAACTACAGTATTTCTAAACACCACCCAAAGCAAGTCAAGTTTTGCACGATCATGTTACCAAGATCAGTATTTTACAAGCTAGTGCCAATGAAGTAATGGAGGAACCTACAGAACTGATGCTGGCCAATGATATTTTCCAACGCGTTTTCCATGGTGCCCCTTGGGTAAACAAGATAGTTTTGTTCTGGCTTTAGATCTTTCTGTGGTTTGCACCACGATATAATTCTAGTTCCAAGCATCTCCAGAGCTTTCTGTGATTCGCGCTGCTAAATGTTTCTGATCCCAAGAATTTCCAGAGCAATACTGCATTCGTTCAAGAGCTCATAAAAACTTCTAATACTTCTATCAGGGGTAACGAAACTGCTAAATAGAAAGCCAGATCAATAGCATAACTCACTTGAATAGTCAAACAAGATGCGTCAGAAATCTTCAAGACAGTTTGATCTGTATCCCCTCCCCAACTGCAAGCTCAAATATTTCATAAATTCTGAAATAACAAAACAAAAATCATCATTTTTGTCACAGGTAGTGAAACAAATTCAGGATGAGGGCATCCTAATACAAAGCGGATAACAAATAAAAATATACAGTTATTTCAGATTCAAGGTGCGAATTCTGATTTCAGCATATAAAATCTAGGAGTTAAGATATAAAATAAAATAACTACCTACTCTCGTTGATGTTCACATTAGCAAGCCAACTGGTTAGATAAACCTGTAAAAGAAGTCAACAAGATAGAACAATTGTTAAAGAAAGCATGATAGCTTTGGTTGATCAACTTTGATTTAATCCAAATACGATCCTTTCAACACTGTGTACAGCTAACAACTATTTTGTTTCTCAAACATACAGGTGACAAGTTAGTACTCACAAGCCTATTGAACAGAAGAGAGATCCACCAGGAAAGAATCAGTTTGGTATGTAACATGCAGGTGTCTAGAGAGACAAAAGATTTACTGAAAGCCAATCATGGGACTTCTGCAAAACTTGATTAAGAACACACCTCCAAAACTTCATGAGATGGCGCATCTCCACGTCGCTGAGTCTCTAAAACATCTTCATGCCAATTTTCAGGAAGTGTGCAGGTCTCTCCTGATTGAAGGCCAATACTCTGAAATTCATTTAATTCCCCATCATATAGCTCATCAGCCCAATTTAATGATGCCTGATGTTCTATACCATCCTTCAAACGGAGGAGTTCCAAGACAAGCAGTCTCTGCACATGGAAACGATTTCTAGCATCAGGATAGTTTTATTTTCCAAAAGAAAAAAAAAGCATGCAAGCAAAACTATTCGATTTCTAATAGTGCAAGCTAAACCATAGCTGAATTTAACACAAGAACTTTTTCTGGAATCAGCAAGCACCATAATAGAAAGCGGGGTGATGTACCTTCAACTTTAGCTCCGAAACAAACATCTCAACAAGCTCCTGAGCAAGACTCTCTGAGATAATTCAAAAAAAAAAGAAGTTAATATGATTCTATCCTCTTGGATAAGAAACATGCAGATACGATTGTGAGCAGCAATCTTAGAACAAAAAAGGTTGGTAAAATCTCAATAATGTGAAAGGACAAATTCATTCAGTCAATTTATACGATTGGAATGCAGAATGCCACAGTGGACAGTATAATTGAACTCAGAGTAGTTGTATTGATACAAAATCATATGCACATTTGAACCTTTCAAATGGAAACATTTAAAAGGTAGGATATTGTTTGCGAGTTCGAAAGGTCCAATGGCATGGTAAGTTAAACCAGATACGCGTGAAAAAGGAAGAATAAATAAATCCAGTCATCCAGATATGCATGAAATAAGAGTAACCCACCAAATTCCAATATGGATAACCATTTGAATACTGGCACTCCTCCACCATCCCCCGAGTCATTTAAATCATCTTGGCATTCGGAATATTGCGTAATGGCACTATTTGCATGCACATTGGAAAAACACCGCATAGAGCAGGAGGCATTAACCAAGTGTGATAAAGCATGGACCTATCAACGTGTTAACAATAAGAAAGTGTGAGTCTCTCATCAATCCCTTACACCTTATAAAGATACAGAAATTTAAGACTGAACCAGCAATGCCTAGTAACTTACCATCTCCTGGTAAGCTGACAGAAGCATGCTACGGTATTGCTCCTAACACAAACAGGAATCAACATAATTAGGGGATTTCACAGCGGAGACCAAAAAAAAATAAAAATAAAAATTGCAATCTAAGAGAAGGATCATTGCATTGCTGGATAAGGCGCTATTACCTCCCTAAGCAATAGCTTGCCGCTCGCCTTGTCGCGGATCCCCGGCATGTCCTTGAGTGCCCCTAAATCCTTCCCTGGCATGGACCTGACAAGCTCAGGCTGTGAAATCTCAAACTCGACGAGCCGCTGAAACGCAGAGAAGAGGGGGATACCTACCTGATCGTAAGGTGGGCGTTGACGAGCGCAGTGGCATGGGAGAGCCCTTCGGCGGCGGCGGCTAGCC
>LAPY01000046.1:269528-281529 GCA_000970635.1 Eragrostis tef
ACCCACCCGCCCACGACCACGAGTCCACATGGCGGCCAGCCGTGACCTCGCTCGCATCATCGGCGCACCACGCCGCCGCGCGCATCGATCCACCGAGCGGCGGAGGTAAGAGTCCTCTCAGGGCGCCTAGCTCGGTTGTTCGATCTGCTGCGGCGCATCGAGACATGCCGGTCGCGCTACGCTTTGGCGATGAGCTGGCCTTGGCAGATCGGACAGGCCTGCACTTTGGCGATGAGCTCCAGTTTTTTCAGACAATGTTGATTGATAAACGTAACTAATAAACGGAGCCGTGTGCATTTTGCTGCCTGATAGGAGTACGTACTTTGCTTAAGTTGCAGGCACTGTTAATTTCACTCTTGTCTCGCTCACTTAACTTGCCTGACCAAAATGTTTTGCAGTACGAGGGAGCCGTGAAGGCGGACGGGAGAGGACCGACCATCTGGGACAAGTTTGCGCACACTTTCGGTATGTATACTGAATTCATGCGTGCGCTCATCTCGATCCTGATCAATTCGGAGTCTATTTTCTTTACGAAAAGGTAATTCCATTCAGGGAAAGAAATCTAGTGCACAAGTTTAGATTTTAGAACCAGTGACACATGGCAGATAATTCCCCGGACCACTACAGGCAGCACAAGCAAGTAACGCTGTCGGTCAAAGGAGGATGCGAAATGATTAGTGGCTCATCTAATCTCCTTTGTCGTTTTATCAACCTCGCACGCTTGCATTCTTTTCCACTTTCCGACCTTCCTGTATGCTGCACCCTTCTCCCAAGGTCGCTTAATCCTGCCTTTTGTAGTTAAATTTCGTACCCATAAGAAGGGATTTCTTTGCTTGAGGATATACAGCCCCCGTGTACATGAGTGCAAGTCATCGGGGCTAGAAAAATGGTCCATCATTTCCTGAACAGTGGGTTAGTCCGATCACTGGTCCACTGCACTTTGTAGCTGCGTGCGATCGTGCCTTTTGCATGACTAACAGTGGTGCGTAGTGGAGGAAACAATCGTGCTCGTGCGAAGTGATAAATCCATTCCCACCTACTCGTTTGCACTAAGGACATGATCTGCTCTCCAGTGATTGGTTACTTGTCTGGCCTGGAAACAGTGGGCAAGAATTAGGAGGGACACTGAATCTGGCACTTGTATTTCCAGGAATTTGTTCAGACTTTAAAGTCTCATTTGAAAATTCAACTGATTCATGTAACATTCGTTACATTCCTCTGTTTCTAAGGAGGTCTAAGTTTGCCGGCTGATTTTCAGATACAAGTCCTCTGGACTTGTGGTTGCAGTTAGTCAGAGCTTTAATGCGAATGTTATGCCTGTTCTTTATCTGTTGTGCAGGCAAGATTGCCGACTTCAGCAATGCTGATGTTGCAGTCGACCAGTACCACCGATATGAGGTGAGCAGAACGCTCTACGAATACATGCATACGCATTTGCAGCTTCTAAACTGGTATACCCATAGTAGGATATGCGTGAAGTATTGAAATGTCTGCATTTTCAGGAGGATATACAGCTCATGGCAGATATGGGGATGGATGCGTATCGGTTTTCCATTGCGTGGTCGAGGATTTTACCAAGTACGTGAGTCGGAACTGAAACTTTCAATGTTACCTGTCATTTCAGAATTGCGATTGCTGAATGTTTCAGACGCTAGCTTCTTCGATATGGATAGTTTCAGTTATATTTAGCTGTCATACTCATGTAGCCTAGAGTTGTTCTTGTTGCTTCAGATGGCACTGGGCAAGTAAATCAAGCTGGCATCGACCACTACAACAAATTTATTGATGCACTACTATCAAAAGGTGAAATCAGACCGAGAAAAGAAAAAGAAGTTGTACTACTTGAATCCAAATAAATTTGCTGAACTGCCTACATTTGAATTCTTTCAGGGATTCAGCCTTATGTAACCCTCTACCACTGGGACCTCCCCCAGGCCCTGGAAGACAGATACTCCGGATGGCTAAACAGGCAGATAGTGTGAGCCTCTTGTGTTTCACTTTAGCTGCACTTGACATAATTTGTTTCATCAACCCTCATTATCGTAAGTAATCACTCCCATGCTCAAAATGCAGTAACGATTATGCGGTTTATGCCGAGATATGCTTCAAAGCGTTTGGAGACCGTGTGAAGCACTGGATTACATTCAATGAGCCGCACACGGTTGCTGTTCAGGGATATGACGCTGGGCTTCAGGCGCCAGGGCGCTGTTCCGTGCTGCTCCATCTGTACTGCAAATCAGGGAATTCAGGCACCGAGCCCTACATTGTCGCGCACAACATGATCTTAGCTCACGCCACCGTTTCAGACATCTACAGGAAGAAGTACAAGGTGGGCACCTCTTTGTATCCTTGCAGATATTTCAGAGTTCCAATTTGACGTCTATGCATCAATGCTAATGAAATTAATATCCGTCAGGCAAGTCAAAATGGCCAACTTGGAATTGCATTTGATGTCATGTGGTTCGAACCGATGACGAATACTACAATTGATATTGAAGCTGCCAAAAGAGCTCAAGAGTTTCAACTTGGATGGTGAGCAACTCAACGCTATTTGGTTTGTATTTTTTAAGTTTACATGAATGGTTGCTAAGTCGGCATAATATGGCAGGTTTGCGGATCCGTTCTTCTTCGGAGATTACCCGGCAACAATGAGAACACGGGTTGGAGAGAGGCTGCCGAAGTTCACCGCTGATGAGGCTGGCCTTGTCAAGGGTGCGCTGGACTTTGTTGGCATAAACCACTACACCACTTACTACACCAGGCATAACAACACAAACATCGTCGGACAACTGCTGCATGATACCCTTGCAGACACCGGAACCATCAGCCTCCGTGAGTTCTCACATTTTTTTTTTCAAGATTACTTCGATTCCAAAGGAGAAATCTTTTAAGCTTCTTAAGCTGCTTCAAACCTGAATAATGTTTGCTATTGTCTGATTGTAAGAGAGATGTCTATTTCAGACATTTATCGCGTTGTTTTGTTCAGCTTATGTAGCACGGATACTGATATTTTTGCGATCCTGCAGCCTTCAAGGACGGGAAAGCCATAGGAGATAGGGTGAGTATGAGTTCGATCCCACATTCTTGCAATAGAAAGAGCGTGATCGCATGAAACCCATATGAAACTGTGATGCCGTACGTTGCGCAGGCCAATTCGATATGGCTGTACATCGTGCCCAGCGGGATGCGGAGCCTGATGAACTACGTCAAGCAGAGGTACAACAGCCCACCGGTTTACATCACTGAAAACGGTAAGAACATGCTACTCCTGCTACAAATCCTTCTGCTAGACAATGCTACAAATTTTTGCTAGACAATGCTACAAATTACCTGGGTCAATTGACACAATCCTGCTAGACTGGTTACAGGGATGTTCTGACAATGTTCTGCTGACTGGTTGCAGGGATGGATGACGGCAATAGCCCTTTCACGTCGATCAAGGATGCGCTCAAGGACAGCAAGAGGATCAAGTACCACAACGACTACCTCACCAACCTCGCTGCCTCGATAAAGTACTAAAGATTATATTGCCTTTGTGCTTGCATCACGTTTCCATGGACATGAAACACAACAAGAGCGTGGAGTTTTTTGACGTGATGTTTTGTTGTTTCAGGGAGGACGGGTGCGACGTGCGTGGCTACTTCGCGTGGTCGCTGCTAGACAACTGGGAGTGGGCGGCCGGCTACACCTCGAGATTCGGGCTCTACTTCGTGGATTACAAGGACAGCCTCAAGAGATACCCCAAGAACTCGGTGCAGTGGTTCAAGAACCTACTGAGCTCCTGAAGGCGATACGCATAAACTGTCAATCCTTCTGCAGGCAACACCATCCCGAAATCATACGGTCCACGACTGATGTGCTCTGCTCAAGCATACAGTGTTAGAAGTGAATCAAGCTTCAATGTACATGTTAGGTATTATTGTGGTTAGTTATTGATTGTGATATGATAGAATCACGACATATGAATTAAAAAAAAACGCAGCGCGCGTCTTAAATTCAGCTTATATTATATTTTTTCCCCCTTTCTCTAATGTATTCTGCAACACTTTCGACGAGTTTACGGGTACGCCTTATCTCGATCCAGTACACAAACCATTTCCTGTGCACGTAGAGCTTCCGATTGATCAACCGCCGTAGACGTTAGAATAACGTGGAAATGCATTATTCAGTCGTCGGCGCACGAGAATACGCACCTACATTACGACGTCTCGCCCATGTAACTTTCGCAATGCTTGGTGTAGTCACCGTGCAATCGCTAGCACAAATCGTAACACAGTCGACGAAGATGGACCTTTTCGTTTTCCTTTTCAAGCTCAGGGTTCTTAGCAGTCAAACTTCAAATATTCAAGCTTAGAGCTCCGCACATGAACAACTTTGTAAAACCAAGCAGGCAATAAACATCACAATTCAGAAAGGACCACCTCCATCAATCACAAAATTGCAGTTATCCGAACAGATAAAGCCATTGCGTCTTTACTGTCATCGAAGCTAATCTGTACCATCTTTACATATAGCCAGCTTCATAAATTATTCGCCAAAAAAAATGATCTTCCAACACAGTAAGGAATGTTAAGGATCATGATTCATCGTAAAAACACCAGTGGCCATTCAAAGTCAGCCACGTCAGTTGAACCTGCCTAAAATTATTGACAGATTTGGAACATGAGAAACAAAACAAACACTCAAAAAATTTCTCCACTTCAGCACAAAGTGCATTGGTGAGGCCATAATATACTGACGCCGACAGTGGCAATTTTATCTTTGCCTTTGCAGATTGTAAACATGGTACACCAGTAACTGGATCTAGTAACGGAGCAGGTAGGTACGGCGCCTGAACCAGTTGTAGTCTGGAAGTCCTTGGATCGGTCCCATTGCAGCAATAGCAACATCCTGGAAGAGAATAGGTAACATGACAGTGAAGATTGGTTTGAACCATTCATTCAGTAACGTTACAGTGGTAGGCCACTCTTTCTCTTAAAGAAATGCACGCATTAAGCTAGAGCAGTTGTTTTCTTCAGCTATCAGAAGTTACCCAAACTATAAGGGGTAAAATCAAATCAGAGCTCAAACAGGGTTTTTGTCTGCACCAAAAGCAGCTTGACGGAAACAAAAAAAAAAGGTGCCCAGCTTTTAACAAACCAGAGAATGAAGCAAATAGTGCTGGCACTATTCAACGTTAACTGTAAGCTCTACAGAACAAAACGCTGTAAGCTGGCGAAACAGTACCTGATCAAAGATGAAGCGATTTGCAACGCGCCTCACAGTGCTTGCATCTACTGCATCTATTCTCGCAAAAAGCTCAGGAATAGGAATTCTTCGGCCATAGACGAGCAGCTGACAACGAATGGGGAAGAGAGTAAGTTCTAAGGGCTGCACAGCAATAATATCATGTGATCTCACAATTTTAAAATTTTGTATACTGATAATACCTGACGACCAATGTCCTCGGCAATGGCGGTGGAACCATCAAGGTGCAGTTGGAGTGAGGATTTCAGCTGAAAGCGGCACAGAAAAGCAATGAAAACATGATATAACAGGGCAATGAAAGACTCATGTTCCAACCAGAGAGAGAGAGAGAGAGAGAGAGAGAGAGAACATGTAGGACTCCAGCAGAAATGCATGCATTGAACTACCAAGAGCCTGAGTAAACAAATAAAATACAATGAAACAACCCAAATCAGATTAGACGAATTACCTGATTACGTGCACGGATAACATCTTCTTCAGTAACCCGATATGATAGTTTGCTCATCTCTTGCATAATTGCAAAAGCCAAATCATCCAAACAATCAGCCTGGAAACAACGTAATGTAAGAACAGGGAAAAAAGGTGATATACATTTAACATAACGAGCATGTCAAGCTGAACAAGATCACAAATAGAGTATAACAAATGTAACAATTTATTTAGGTGCAATGCGCTACTGCAAGTACAAACTTCATCTTTCTGCTCATATTCATATCATAAACTACAAAAAGTGACAGAGCATAGGGTTTCACTAACTAAAGAGAAACACAGAATAAAATCCTTATTTTCCTTTGCTTACACTGAAACAAAAATACCTCACTTCAGTAATGTAAATAATGTTCAGACTGTCGCAAATCAATTAAAGGGTCAGAGTAAATTACTCTTAGGGACTAAAAAGCTATTGTTATGGATAGGACTTGTATTGAATAAGTACTGGAATAGGAAAAGGACTCAACAATTAGGTTTATATACCACTACTACACCCTGAACAGCTATCACTCCTAGGACACTGCCATCACCAGTAGACCCAACTGCCACTTGTGTGAAATTCAAATAGAAGTTGACGCGAGTTGGGAATATGCAGCCGCTGGAATGGAAACAGGGGGAGGAAAAGCACCACAACAATACACATCGAAGGCCTGTCTATTTTTCCTACTATTTCATTCAAAAGTTAGTTAGAGGAATATTTTGCTTAGTGTGATTTTTGCTGTTGCAGATCCTAAAAACAAAATAGATGCTCCCAGCAAAGACACCCCAAAGCATAAATAAATACACCCTTTTCATAAGCGAATCCTGAGGGTTTGTACTCAACAGAGACTTACTAACAATGTACAGGGATAAAATAGTTGTTTAGACCACTTAAGTTAATGTTTTCACAAAGGTAGAGATGAAACACAAACCTTAGCGACAGCATAAACACCAAACAAGCCAGTGTCCTTATAATTCGTGTTGAATGCCATAACACTCTCGGCAATGTCATTGATTGCTGCCCTTTGTACAAGCTCTGAGCTGTAACAATATAGCAGGGTAAAGAGATTCAGTGGGATAAAAGCACACCATGAATACAGAAAAAGAAGTGGGAGGAAAGACAAAATGGAGATGAACTTACCCCATGTGCTTTCCTCCACCAGCACTCTTGTTCCATGAACCAAGCATAGATTGCATGACCATCAATGGGATGGAATCAGGATCTACCCAGGATGCTCCATTGAAGGCAACAGCAAATTGAGCAAGAGGCATGTCATCATCAATAATCCGAACCTATTGAGAAGCATGGTGCAATAAGATCAACGCAAGTTTTAGTGAAGATCCAGATACATGTACAATGAAAATTGCAAAAACACACCTCAGAGCCAGTAAAAGAGGCTGGTTCCTTAGCAACCAACATGCTTGTTGTTGTAGGGTCAGTGGATAACTTATTGAACAACTTCTTTGCCTGCTCCACAATGTCCTCGTGTTTGACATTACCAGAAGCAGTAATGACCTGAAAACATGCAGAAGTAGCTCCATCAAAGTGTAGTGGTGGCAGGTATATAAAATAGCAAAGAGGTTCCACAGTAGCATATTTTGAATATCATATATACCATTCTAGGAGCTGTGTAATGAGTTGAAATGTACTTCTCCAGGTCCGCTTTAGTAATTGACTTCACATTATCAGCAGAGCCCAAGATTGGTCTCCCAAGGGATGTATATTGGAATGCAGTAGCATGGAGGTGATCAAATATAACTTCCTCAGATTGTCCCTCGACCTATTAATCATAGAATAGACAGAAGGAGCATATAGTAGTCAGTTTCAGAAAATTGCAAGCCTCAAGACATCATGGACAACCAGGTTCTTCTATATAGGATGTGTTGCAGTGTTCACTAATCAGACAACTGTGTAAATGATAAAGTTACCATTAGAAAGCATACTCAGGCAAATGCATATCTAAAAAAACCGATACAATTAATGTTGAAATAAGAGCACAGGATCAGAAAGATGATCCTAAAAGACTCATCAGGCATAGACTGTGGAATGAAGTGACATATTCACTCTTTTCTGCACAAAAGTTCTTGGAAAGTTTTAACAACGAAACAAGCTCTTCACAGGTTATTCACCATTTTCAACTTTTCCTGACGCTTTTCCCTAGTTATTACTTATAGCAGTTTGACGAGTAATTTCCATGTTGCCTTTACTGGTAAGGACAGGTCTATTGATGTGATAAAAGTACTAGTTCACAATGAAATACATTGTACGAATTCAGGTCGGTCACTTTTAGGATTAGTTACAACATATAACCCATGAAAGATCTATTCATCAAACACTATCCCCCACGATGCATCTAATATGATGCAAACCAAACTAATATCAGATTACCAAGTCTGGTCAATACAGCGTAAAAAGAAATATTGAAGGAAACAAACATCTACGCATCAATGGGCATACCTCTTCCATTTCTCGGAGGATCACATCTCGCTCACGCTCAATGCGGGCCTCATCGAGGTTAGAGTTCTGCAGGATGTCGGCGAGGACCTCCATTGCACGGGGCACGTCCTTGTCGAGCACCTTGGCGTAGTAAGTCGTCTGCTCCCGGGACGTGTAAGCGTTGAGGTGACCGCCCATGTTCTCGATCTCCTCCTCCAACTGCGCGGCGCTGCGCTTCGAGGTGCCCTTGAACAGCATGTGCTCGACGAAATGCGCGACACCAGCCGCCTCCTCATTCTCGTACCTGCTCCCGGAGTCGATCCACACGCCGACAGTGGCCGTGCGCGCAGCGAGCGACGACTCCGTGGCGACGCGTAAGCCATCGGATATCATATTACCAAGCCTGGTCAGGTCAATACGCCGTGAAAAGAAATATTGAAGAAGGAAACAAACATCTACGCATCAATGGGCATACCTCTTCCATTTCTCGGAGGATCACATCTCGCTCACGCTCAATGCGGGCCTCATCGAGGTTAGAGTTCTGCAGGATGTCGGCGAGGACCTCCATTGCACGGGGCACGTCCTTGTCGAGCACCTTGGCGTAGTAAGTCGTCTGCTCCCGGGACGTGTAAGCGTTGAGGTGACCGCCCATGTTCTCGATCTCCTCCTCCAACTGCGCGGCGCTGCGCTTCGAGGTGCCCTTGAACAGCATGTGCTCGACGAAATGCGCGACACCAGCCGCCTCCTCATTCTCGTACCTGCTCCCGGAGTCGATCCACACGCCGACAGTGGCCGTGCGCGCAGCGAGCGACGACTCCGTGGCGACGCGCAAACCATTGGGCAGCGTGGTGACGCGGGTTGCTGGCGCCGCAAGGATGGCCGTGTGATCGGCGTGGGCCGGTACGGGGTTCGCGTAGCGGAGGAAGCGCGGGTCCGGGTGCTCGAGCCGCCGGATGCGCGCGTTGACGGCATCTGCGATGCGATCATACTGCATCACCGGAGCGTGGACCGGGGTCGCGTCCGGGGCGATGACGCCGGGGGCCGCGGCGACGGCCGTGGAGGCCTCACGCGCGTTCCCGGCCGCCGCCGGGGAGCGCCATCGCGGCGGATCTATGCGGTGCTCTCGCCGGCGGCGGCGGAGACGGAGATCTGGCTGGGTTAGGGTTTGGAGATGGATGGATCGGGAAGCGATGGGAAAGAGGAGAAATAGAGAGAGGAGTGCGGATGGAGATGCCTCGAAGGAGAGGACTGGGTGCCCGTAGCTTAGCTTGTGGGTGGCCTACGTGTCAGGGACGAACGGTGGTTACGGGTTGGGTCGAGTTGACGACTGTTACGGGTTTTGCTT
Organism: Eragrostis tef; assembly: GCA_000970635.1. Taxonomy (NCBI): domain Eukaryota; kingdom Viridiplantae; phylum Streptophyta; class Magnoliopsida; order Poales; family Poaceae; genus Eragrostis; species Eragrostis tef. The sequence goes on from LAPY01000046.1 coordinate 279,026, forward strand.
GGGCTGGACCTAATCTAACACAGAAAAATGGATACATTTGGGCTGGGCCAAATCTAACAACAGAACATGCTCTCTGTTTGATGTTTTTCTAAAAAAAAACTTTTTTTCATCTAAAAAAACACTTTTTTTGAGAGAGGAAGGAAGGGATTACATATTATTGGTAGCAATGTTTCCATTCAGGAACAAAGGAGGTGAGCCCTGCCCAACCACACAGGGCACACTTCGTTAGATTATGTGCTTCTACATTCGAATCCCTGCCTTCGTGCACAAAATGCGCACAATCAAAAGCTTTTATTCTTTCTAAAAAAACTAGTTTAAAATGTAATTTCAGAACTTTACGCACCATACCTTTCCTTTGACATTACAGACAAAAGTTGGCGCTAAAGTATACGAGTAAACTTGGGGAATCAAAGAGCTGAAAAATGTTATCACTGATTGTGTTCTTCAGTTAAAGCACTTGCTACTTTCAGTTGAAGTATGACTCGAATTCTTCTGCACCTACACAGCAGGAAGTCAGAATCAACAATGTTATCAACCGGTAAGTCATGGAGAGCTCTCTCCATTCGTCCAAATATAACAAGGGCGCTGTCAGCACTGAAGTCAAGAATATATCAGTGAAATTCATCTTTGAATTTCTTTTGTCATTTCTTGTACAACAATTTTTCGAACATTGGTCTGATTGCATCTGAAGCACAGAGCTACTGATATGCATATGCATATCCATGTACAGAATAAAACTTGGAGGCAATCCAAGCTAAAAAAAAAAGTCAACAAATCTGACAGTAGTATTTTCTTCACACATGGGAGGAGACGATGAATCCATCATCAAGAAGTAACAATAAGAGGGGAACGGAAAATCATGCATGACAATGCTCTGCGTTCCTTGATAGACACGGTTGACCTTCGCACGGCTTATGATGCCCTGGCTTCAGCTTTCCAGACTCCATGCATTGCTGTCGACAGTAACTGTCAGCCACCGTTGACATAACCAAGCATGGTGAGCATGCTTTGTATAGATGAACAAGAAACAATATGTATTTTATACAGGAAACTACCAAAAATCATCATCAAATCTGCCTTGTGCTTGTTTATTCCTGAGAGCAAGAGGAACTCACCATGATAGTTTTTCTGGCCGAGGATGAAATTTTGGTTCCACTGGAATTGTAGCAGGTTTTGAAGACCTTCAGTAGAGGAGTTTAGAATGAACCGTCAGTGACTAATCAGTGCTATGCATTGAACTGGGACTAAGCTGTGGAATAGAGCTGAACTACTGGTAAAGAAAAAACTTGTTGAGACAGTAATCAATACAAGAAAGGCACCACACACCTTTTTGGGACAAAAGGACGGTCAAAGTATGGCATTGGTTGGGCTTTAGGAACAAGCTCTTTCCTCAATTGTCTTATCCTTTCTTCCTCCTCCAACTCCTTCTGCCGCTCCCTCTCCAGTCTCAATTGCTCTGCAAACTTGTTCCTCTCAAATACCTAATTTTCAAATAGGCATAATAAAAAACATCAAGTAAACAAGAATTAGTCCAATGATATTAGGCTTCCCACATACTAATATACGAAGTGAGTTTGTAAGAGGCTTACATATTGATCAAATTCAGCTCGCTCAACTGCACGTACATCGCTATGGAGAACAAGATCGATCGGCTCAGTTCTTTCTTTGACCGGTGGCCTCAGCAAGCACTGAAACAGAAGTTAATGTCAAAATAATATATTATGTTAACTAAAGGTTATGACATATTTCTCTTTAGTAATCCCAAAGATATTTTAGGTGAGGAAAACTCTAAAAGTATTTCAATAAAATTCTGGCAGTGCGTCAGTTTTCCTAATAATCTCCATGAGAAGAAATAAAACACTGAAATAGCAAAAGTCCCAATCTTCTATCCTGACGTCAATCGCATGGTACATGCAATGATTAGGTAACCTGTATAGAAAAGTAAATTAAGGAAAGGTTAGACAAACCTCAGGCTCGTCTGTAGTCCATGGTAGTCCTTGCGCAATATGTGTCCGTTTCTTCTCTTCCTCCTTAAGCATTTCCTGCACCTTTTGGACAAATTGTTGTTCCTTTGTCCTTCCTCTTTGCTGTCATGGAGGCAATTGTAATTCATTTTCACACGTTAGCTATTTAAGGAGAAACCATCTATAGTTGGCATAAAGAGAATCGTATTCTTACAATGCTAAGAAGAGTACATCCAGTTTGATTTTCAGACTGTGTTTTTAGATGCAGCATATGTGTAAATAATAATTTGGCATATTTTACTATAATTTAGCCAAATCAAATTATCATGCTGCAAGAAATAAAGATTATGATCAGAAACAAATTTCATAAGCTAGGCATTAACGTGCTGCCAATGGATTTGCCAGATAATTCCTATGATAGACAGAATTCACTCTAGTACAGTGAGGCAATACTATAATTTTTTTCTAGCCAAACAGGCAATAATTAACTACTCTTGCCAGTTGCCAATTCATGAAAGCGCATCATGGCATTTTCAAGGC
>LAPY01000046.1:306836-322941 GCA_000970635.1 Eragrostis tef
CTCCCGCGCTCCGTGACGTCCTCGCCGTCGCCGTTGATGAGGCAGACCGGACCCACGGCGAACACGGGCTTCCCGGTCTCCCTCTCGTAGTGGTCGACGTACCGCCGCTCCAGCCCCGCGAACGAGTTGACGACCCACCCGGCCGTGGCGCGCTCCACGTCGAACATGCGGTTCAAGGCGAGGAGGTCCACGGCGACGGCGAAGGGCCCCGCGAGCTCGCGGTTCGGGAGGTCGTCCGCGCTCTCGTGTCCGCCCGTCAGCCCCGCGGCCTCGGCCGGCAGCGTGAGCGCGTGGATGCTGCCTGGCGGCGTTGGCGCGCGTGAGGACGAGAGTGACGTCGGCGCCGCGGGACGCGAAGAGGCGGGCGAGGTCGGACATCGGCAGCGCGTGCCCCGGCGTCGGGAACGGGATGAAATACATGCGCAGCGCCGCCTCGTCACCCATCGACGGCTGCGTGGTGCACGTTGGCGCGAGGAGAGCTGCGATGGCAATGGTGGGAGTATGAGTCGAGTTTGAAGACCACACTGTGCACGGTGCACGTCAAATGGAACGCAGAAGGGCATACTATATCGCTGTTCTCATGAAACGCAAAGATGATGTTGTCTTCCGAGGAAAAGCAAGATGATGTCGTTACAGAATGGCGGGAAATACGATTTGCGTCTTAAGACTGTCAGTTAAGTTTGTCAACCACCAGGACATGCGTATGGCATTTCTTGGCTTTACCAACCTCAGGTACAGGTACATATTTCAGACACAGTAGATTAGATACTTCATCTCTGAAAAAGGTCAGCATACCGCTCCAAAAAGGAAAATGGATCGGTAAAAACATCGTCAACCCGTATACTCACTTGCTTGTGTGTGCATTCTTACATAATACATTCTGCATCAAACGCATAACAACTGGATCCTTCAATAACTCTCTGCCAATCTGAAACAACGAAGACCTTAAGTTTGTCTTACCAGCAGCAAGTAGCACTGAGGGTTTTTTTTTTTTAATACGGGCAGTAGCACCGACTTTGGCATTGTAGAATCACTGTACTTTATAATGACAACTTCAAGCACACAAAAACTGGTACCCTAAATCATCTGATAAACTGTTACTGTTCTTAATTTATCTGTAATCAGGCAACAAAAGACATCCATATGGAGTACATTACAGTCAAACCATGTGTCACTGTGACCTATACGACCCACTATGTAGCAGATGAAAGGGCTAGTGCGTATGTAGACTGCCAAGCCCACCAACAAAGAAACAACCAGAAACATATTTTCTAGGATTGCTAACACAGTAACACTTAAGCCACGGCAGGCATGTCCTTGAGCCAGGGGTCAAGGGGCTTCCCGATGGAGTAAACAATGAAGCCAATGTCCCGCATCTTCTCTGGATCAATGACATTGCGGCCATCAAACAAGAACGCCGGCTTCTGCATGCTGTCATAGATCTTCTTGTAGTCAAGTGTTTTGAACTCATCCCACTCGGTCAGGATGCAGATACCATGCGCCCCCTTGGTGGCTTCATATGCATCCCACGTCACAGAGACCTCCTTCACAGCGGTTGGGCTCATTGGCTGCAGGTGGATCGGATGGTCCCAGTCAAATTTGTTCATTGCGAGGTCACGCTGAATCTGATCCTCGGTCACCTGCGGGTCATAGATGCTAATCTTGGCCTTGTCTCCAAGAAGACCCTTGCAGACATCAATGGCAGCAGTTTCCCTTGTGTCACCGGTGTCCTTCTTGAATGCAAAGCCAAGCACTGCGATCTTCTTTCCAGAGACAGTATTGAACATGGAGGACACCACACGGTTCACAAATCTGCTCTTCTGGTAGTCATTGATCTTGATAACTTGCTTCCAATAGTTTGCAACCTCAGGCAGTCCATTGCACTCACAGATGTAGACAAGGTTGAGGATATCCTTCTGGAAGCATGATCCTCCGAAACCGACACTGGCATTCAAGAATCTAGGTCCGATCCTTGAATCCTTACCAACAGCATAGGCCACCTCTGCCACATTGGCGCCAGTGGCCTCACATAGAGCTGAGATTGCATTCACTGAAGAGATTCTCTGAGCCAAGAAAGCATTCGCAGCAAGCTTCGACAATTCAGCCGACCACAAGTTGGTCGTGAGAATGCGATCTTCGGGAACCCAATGGGCATAGACATCCTTCAGAGCTTTAACAGCCTTTTGTCCTTCAGGAGTCTCCCGGCCACCAATGAGCACACGGTCAGGCTTGAAAAGGTCCTCAATAGCTGTGCCCTCAGCAAGGAATTCTGGGTTTGAGAGGATCTGGAATTTGATTCCCCTGCTATTGTGAGTCAAGATCTTCTCGATGGCCTCTGCAGTCTTAACAGGGACAGTGGACTTCTCAACAACAATCTTGTCAGACTTGGCAACATCAGCAATCATGCGGGCTGCACTCTCCCAGTAGGTAAGATCTGCAGCCTTGCCAGCTCCAAGACCTCGGGTCTTGGTTGGTGTGTTCACAGAGACAAAGATGATGTCAGCCTCAGCAACATGCTTCTCAATGTCATTGCTGAAAAAGAGGTTCCTGCCACGACACTGCTTGACCACATCGTCAAGGCCTGGTTCGTAAATAGGGAGCTGATCACTATTCCATGCCGTGATGCGAGCAACAGAAATGTCGACGACACAAACTTCAACATCAGGGCATTTCAGCGCAATGACAGCCATGGTTGGGCCACCAACATATCCAGCACCAAGGCAGCATATCTTCACCATTTTGCTTAAACTATCCAAGTGACTGCATGGAGAAGACGAGAATAACAGAATTAGTTACCTTACTAAGAATAGTTCATCCTTCTTCATGAAAAGAGGCATTGCTCTGACATATATTATGCACAAATATTCTAAGCAGATATTTTCACAAAAGATATAAGAAACCACAGAAGTAGTAACACACTGAATAAACTACTTCAGGTACTATCTGTTAAAGGTGTAGAAGGTTTCCAGGTGTTATTGACTAATCAGTTCGTTCGCTCAAAAGCTGACAGTAACAAATAGTTGGTGTCTACTAACAACATCAGATTTATTGATATACTACAAAGCAGTGTATGCGTGCATCGATAATAGCAGCTGACATTCACATTGCTAAAGCATATCAAATTGATGGAGCCTGTGGCAACAGAGATCAGCCAATAAGTTTTTTCTATGACCGCAAGCCACCAGTACTGCCAAGAGCAATCTTGGAGGGCATGCTAGTACATGTATATACTACATATTGCCAACTTTAGTCAACAACCGTGGCCTTTAAGATTAGCAAGGAGTTCTGAGCATTTGCATATTAGCCATCGATTGATTCATCGCATAGCTGTGTCCAACGATGATCCTACTCTTGGCAACAGGCAACAGCATGTCACCACTCTGACGCATTTGGAAGTGAATCTTATCCTCGCCATTTCCTCCTTTATTCCGTCGGAAATACACTAATTTTGAGACACACAAAAAATGCAAGACACGAACTCGGTCCAGCAATTTAAGAGATCAAATTAATTCTGACAGTCCGCTCGGTAGGAAACCAATATTGTTCGTTTGCCAACCATCTCCTGGCAATCAATGCTACATCTACAATGCGCAGAACTCTGATCCCCCAGGATCAGTTGACTCTCCATCCCCAAAAATCTAACACAGAAAAGACACGAACAAGAAACTTTTTTTAGTTCTCCATCACGCAGCAAACCTATCCGACACAGCTGGATGGGCCGAGGCACCCAGGACCTCAGTGCCGACAGAGGTCGCAGCCACGACAAACAGACGATTTTTGCAGAACAGAACTAGGCTAGCTAGGCGGAATTGCCGAGCTAGATATCCGAGATGGAGAGGGCCGTACCTCGTGATCAATCCGACGCTGGCAGACTGTTATCCCCGTCGCCGCAAGATCTGGATCTAGCTGGGAGGGAAAGGAGTCTCCGGCCTGCGGGGGAAGAGGGAAGCCAGCGGGTTAAATAGGTGGTGCGAACGCAAGGAGACCAGCGCCACGCGGCGTCTCTTTCTCGGCATTTTTTTCCACAATCGCACGAGGGGAGGTGACCAACGGCTATGGCACCTTGGCACGTCTGAAAATGGCATGCTTCCACGGCACGCCTAGTCCGTGGCAGCGGCGGCTTGCTTCCAATAGTTTGCAACCTCAGGCAGTCCATTGCACTCACAGATGTAGACAAGGTTGAGGATATCCTTCTGGAAGCATGATCCTCCGAAACCGACACTGGCATTCAAGAATCTAGGTCCGATCCTTGAATCCTTACCAACAGCATAGGCCACCTCTGCCACATTGGCGCCAGTGGCCTCACATAGAGCTGAGATTGCATTCACTGAAGAGATTCTCTGAGCCAAGAAAGCATTCGCAGCAAGCTTCGACAATTCAGCCGACCACAAGTTGGTCGTGAGAATGCGATCTTCGGGAACCCAATGGGCATAGACATCCTTCAGAGCTTTAACAGCCTTTTGTCCTTCAGGAGTCTCCCGGCCACCAATGAGCACACGGTCAGGCTTGAAAAGGTCCTCAATAGCTGTGCCCTCAGCAAGGAATTCTGGGTTTGAGAGGATCTGGAAGTTGATTCCCTTGCTATTGTGAGTCAAGATCTTCTCAATGGCCTCAGCAGTCTTAACTGGGACAGTGGACTTCTCAACAACAATCTTGTCAGACTTGGCCACATCAGCAATCATGCGGGCTGCACTCTCCCAGTAGGTAAGATCCGCAGCTTTGCCAGCTCCAAGACCTCGGGTCTTGGTTGGAGTGTTCACAGAGACAAAGATGATGTCAGCCTCAGCAACATGCTTCTCAATGTCATTGCTGAAAAAGAGGTTCCTGCCACGACACTGCTTGACCACATCGTCAAGGCCTGGTTCGTAAATAGGGAGCTGATCGCTATTCCATGCCGTGATGCGAGCAACAGAAATGTCGACGACGCAAACTTCAACATCAGGGCATTTCAGCGCAATGACAGCCATGGTTGGGCCACCAACATATCCAGCACCAAGGCAGCATATCTTCACCATTTTGCTTACACTATCCAAGTGACTGCATGGAGAAGACCAAAACAACAGCATTAGTTATCTTAATAAGAATAGTTCATCCTTCGTCATGACAAGAGGCATTGCTCTGACATATATTATGCATAAATAATCTAAGCAGATATTTTCACAAAACATTTAAGAAACCGTAAAAGTAGTAACACACTGAATAAACTACTTCAGATACTACCTGTTAAAGGTGTAGAAGGTTTCAGTTGTTATTGATTAATCAGTTTGTTTGCTGAAAAGCTGACAGTAACAAATAGTTGATGTCAATCAACAAAATTAGAACTATTGATACACTATGAAGCAGTGGATGTGTATATCAAATTAATATCAGCTGACATTAACACTAACGAAGCATATCAAATTGATGAAACCTGTGGTAACAGAGATCGGTCAAGAAGTTTTTTCTACGAGTCACCAGTACTGCCAAGAGCAGGCTTGGAGGGCATGCCAGTCAATGTATATACTTTACATTGCCAACTTTAGTCAACAATCATGGCCTTTAAGATTGGTAAGGAGTTCTGAGCACGTCATTTGCCATATTAGCCATCGATTGATTCATTGCATAGTTGTGTAAATGATCAACAACAATTTTCAGAGCACAGACAATTTTCACCAGTCATAGTCATTTGGAAGTGCATCTTATCGTCGCCATTTCCTCCTTTATTCCGTCAGAAATACACAAATTTTGACACACTAAAAAAATGCAAGACACGAACTCGGTCCAGCAAAACAAGATCAAATTAATTCTGATAGCCCGCTCGGCAGTAAACCAATATTGTTCGTTTTCCAACCATCTCCTGGCAATCAATGCTACATCTACAATGCGCAGAATATAAACTGACCCCCCAGGATCAGTTGACTCTCCATCCCCAAAAATCTAACACAGAAAAGACACGAACAAAATAAGCTTCTTTAGTTCTCCACCACGCAGCAAACCTATCCGACACGGCTGGATGGGTCGAGGCACCCATCGAAGAGCCAAAGATTTGGACCTCGGTGCCGACAGAGGTCGCAGCCATGAGAAACAGACGATTTTTGCATAACAGAACTAGGTAGCTAGGCGGAATTGCCGAGCTAGATATCCGAGATGGAGAGGGGCGTACCTCCTGATCAATCCGACGCTGGCAGACTGTTATTCCCGTCGCCGAGAGATCTGGATCTAGCTGGAGGGAGAGGAGTCTCCGGCCTGCGGAGGGAAGAGGAAGCCAGCGGGTTAAATAGATGGTGCGAACGCAAGGAGACCGGCGCCACGCGGCGTCTCTTTCTCGGCATTTTTTTCCACAATCGCACGAGGGGAGGTGACCAACGGCTATGCACACTGGCACGTCTGAAATTTGCATGCTTCCACGGCACGCCTAGTCCGTGGCAACTGTGTGCCACTGTGCCATGGTTGTGAATTGTTGACGGTAGGACATGAGGTTTAGGTCGACTTAGATGAGGGATTATTTTATCAGCTTATCAACGTTAAATTGTTCCTTCTAATTGTATTATGCTTCTTAAACGTCCAAAATGGCTTAAGAACGCTGGAATTTTGACATCAAAGGAGGATAGGACAAAGCGAGCTACATCTCTACCGCCATGATCAACTGGGAAATATACGCACCGGAAAGAAGGAATCCCAAGCTATCGCAGATTTCATGATCACTAACCAAAAAGATGTCAATGTAGAAGTAAAAAATCTCTCCTCATCTGCATGTTTCTTTTTTTCTTTTTGTATTGCCTCATTATTAGTTAACGAACCATGGTCAATTATTAATTTATAGCCTTAAATAGCATGCCGAGTTTGCGGTGGCCAAATTGTCTGGTCAATCCTTTGCCAACTTTGCCTTGAAATTTTGAACTTATAGCTGCCAGAAAAATCTGAAAAATGCTTGCCACCCACAAGTACAGCATTCAGCCAGAAGGCGAACAAGTCCTACCAGGTTAGCAGACTTTTGACTTGTGCTGCACATAGGAACCGAACGCGTCGCCATTAGTTTGTTGCGGTGAACAGGGTGTCGGCGTGCAGTGTGCTACTCTGCAGTACTGCTTGCTGCTACCGCGTGGTTTGCCCTTGAGGCGGCCAACCTGTTCCGACGGGCGGTAGAACACGCGGATCCTGCTGTCTCGCACCGACGCCGCGCCATGCGTGTCTTCGCATGCGGAACTCAAAGCAGAACGCCCGGCTGGGTCGGCAGGTTGGCTGACTTGGCCGCTGGTTCAACGCACAGATTGGGCCTCCTGCTGCGTTTCCCTGCGTCGGGTGGGTTTTCTGATGGCGGGAGTCCATGTTCGCCCTCGCATGGGCGATTGGCACCTCGCATGAACGGGCCCTCCAAAGCTCCAACTACTCTTCTCCAGCATCGGAAGTCCAAACTGAACATTTGATTTACTTTTTTCTTCGTCTTCCGATAACATACCTTTAGCTACTGTTTATCTGCAGGTTGTACAAGTGTAAAGAAAACGAAGATTCACCGTCGGCCGTCGCGTTCTCTGCGCTACTGCACAGAAATGTTTATCAGCTCCAATCCGTACCATCAACGGGAACGCCGAAAAACGACGAAATCACGTGAATTTCCGCCCCGGTTTGGGGCCGTTCGGCGGCATCGCACAACGCACCCACGTCTCCGCCCCCGGCACTGGCAGAAATTCCGGTCGGCGAGCACGGCGTCAAGCGTCAGCGCCCGCACGTCGTCTGGTGCGCCCCCAACCAACGCGCGGGTCGGACCAAACCCACCGACGCGACGCGGCCAGCGAAGCGGCTCCCGCGAGTGCGGCCGCGCCTGTGCGGAACTCCGTGACAGTGAGTGCTCGCCCGCCCACTCCCACTCGCCACTGCCCCACTCACCGGCGCGGCGCCACCTCTTCCCCCTTCTCATATGCTGCCCCGCCGCGCGCCGCGCCGCCACTGCCACCACTAGCGCCCTGCTCGTTCCCCGTCCGTCCATGGCCGCGGCGTCGCTCGCCTGCCCCTTGTCGCTCGTCTTCCTCACTCTCCTCCTCGCCGGCGCCGCGAGGGGCAAGACGGTGAAGAGAGACGGTACATGACTGCTCACTGCTCCATTCCCCTCTCCCCGTGGCCGCTCCGATCCTGTTCGTGCTCCTGCTTTCTTGATGCGAATCTGGGTTACCAAAAATCGAGAAAGATCCTTTCTTTTGGGCGCGCCATTGAGAGATCTGACCCATCCTTGCGTGCGGGACCTTGAATTGCCTGTTCCGAGGTGATGAACTGGTGGTTCGCTCGGTTGGGAATTCCCTGCAATCTTGGGACCGGCCTTGCGTCCATCGAGCTGGGTGCCATTGCGCGAACTCCGGCAGTACAGTGGGATCCATCTTTAGTTTCTTGGCTTTAAGCTGTACCTGGCATCGGGTTAGGTGTTCGAGATAACAAGTCTTCTTCACATAGCAAGCTATACAATTGCGGAAATAAACGGGGCTCACTTGTTCTGTGATATCTGTCGAGGATTTAGTAATTCAGCTGACGCTACACGAATGCCCACTGAGTCATGCAATGCTATCTAGTGTGTCATTGCATAGGACATCGCATTAGTGCCTGATTGCTTCAAGACCCTGGAGGGTGGATACATCTGTTTCAGGGCATATAGTCAGAGTTTGCAACCCGTGTTACGTTACATCTGTTTTGGTGTTTAAATGCTGGAACTAAATTTAGTTTCTTGACGCAGTGAAAGCACTGAACGAGATCAAGGCTTCGCTAGGCTGGAGGGTTGTATACTCATGGGTCGGTGATGACCCTTGTGGACATGGTGATCTACCCCCATGGTCTGGTGTCACATGTTCTCAGCAAGGAGATTATAGAGTTGTTACTGAACTGTAAGGCATCTTTCTCCTGATTGTAAATCTTCTGCTGGCATACACATGGTTCTTATTTTTTGAAGAGAAATTTTTGACTCTTGAAGCCTCAAAGATCGAATCTTCTAACTTAGTCCAACGTAGGAAACTCTCTTTCAGTACTTACTAAATTGAAATGCTTGATATCGGATACTTCATACCTATGAGGTCACAAACATTGGCACAAAATTATCTGGCCATATGTTTCAACTCAATGCTGTACCTATATGGGATAGATTTTGTCACACACAAAGAAAAACTTGTTCCCTAAAAAATCAATAAATGCAACCTCAACCTGAAGATCTAATCTTCTTTTGTACTATATAACATATATGAAAGTTTGTTTCGCTTTATCAGGAAAAAAACGATATGTTGTGCCATTCACTTCTGTTGCCCTAAATTACTAAATTATTGACAATGCTAATGTTAACGAGTCAGGTACCAGTTTCAAAAATAACATTTGCTTGTAGAAATGAATGTCTTCTACGTGATCTTTTAATGTCATGCTTGTAGAAAAATACACATTTGGCGCATCAGTGACCAATGCATAGCTTCTGCTAATATCTCAACTTCATGGTCTACCAAATTTTGTTTGCAGCTTTCTGGAGCTTTATGCATTGTTCTCGTACCTATACATGCGTAAGTAACCATGTTATGTATATTTTTCAGGGAAGTCTATGCTGTGTCGATTGTCGGTCCATTCCCTACAGCGGTAACTAACCTGTTGGATTTAAAAAGATTGTAAGAAACACTTCCTCGTAGATGTTTCATTTCATATAATTACTGTTAACTGTGGCTGGTATTAGGGTAACATGGTTAGAATATCTATGTACTCCTGTAGAAGTATGAATTCAAGTTCCTTGTCCATTTTTTATGCTCCTTGACTTGTGAGAGACCATCGTCCACAATGGATGAATTAAATTTGTACATGAACTCTTGTGCTTGTGATTTATATTAGTTTTTTTTTATTGAATGATCATGTGAAAAGCCCGCAGTATAGCATCCTTATAACTTTGATCATGTCCTGCGATATCTTTGATATATCCTCAGACCATGAGAGTAATTCAAATATTCAACTGTAGGGATCTCCACAATAACAAGTTGACGGGGCCAATTCCTCCACAAATTGGGCGGTTGAAACATCTCAGGATATTGTAAGTGCTCTTTGTGCATTCTGTGATACATTGGATTTTGGATATGTTTGACATGTTGAGATGCTAGCACTGCAGAGCATTTCATATGTGCTTCATATAACATAATTTTCTCTCACTCTTTTGGTGTGCTATCATCCAGTATCCTTGGGTGATGGTCTACAGTTACACTTCTTATTGTGCTTTATGGGTCTATAGCTTTTTTGAATACAGACGCTCTTCATCTAAGCAATTTTGCTTGTAACTTTAGGAACCTGAGGTGGAATAAGCTTCAAGATGTGCTTCCTCCAGAAATTGGTGAATTGAAAAAACTTACACACTTGTAAGTTCATTTTTTGTGTACTGAGTTTATATGGATAAGTAAATGTTTTACTTCTGAACTATCTAAATTTATTAACTTCTTCAGGTATTTAAGCTTCAACAATTTCAAAGGCGAAATTCCAGTTGAGCTTGCAAACCTACCAGAATTGCGGTATCTGTATCTTCATGAAAACCGGCTCACTGGCCGGATCCCCCCTGAACTTAGAACCCTCAAGAACCTACGCCACCTGTAAACATCTGTCCTGATTCTTTCTGCGTCATATTCACAGAAATAAAAATGGCGATTGTAACAAAATTAATTCCTATTAGAAAATATTTGCAGACTCGATTATGGTTATGCTGATCTTTGAAATATTGTAGCAAATAACAAATTCTCCTTTTGCAGTGATGTTGGTAACAACCACTTGACAGGCACTCTCAGGGATCTCATTGGCAATGGGAATGGTTTCCCCTCCTTGAGAAATCTGTAAGCAGAAGCACAACATGCTATTCTTTTAGCTTAAATGGTGAACATTGTCTTCCTTACCTTACTGCTACAATGTGTTCCACAGATACCTTAACAATAATGAATTGACTGGTGTGCTTCCAGATCAGATTGCAAATTTGACAAACCTTGAGATCTTGTAAGTTTCTCTAAAATTGAACACAATTCTGCATTCAGACATGTTACTCGAATTATTTTTAAAAGGAATTATATCACAAACTATCCTTATACTATCTACAGGCACTTATCCAATAACAAGCTAATTGGATCTATATCACCAAAGATACTTCACATTCCGAGATTGACCTATCTGTGAGTCTTTTTCTTCTTAAAGTTATAATGTTCTACAGATGAATGGTTGCTAACTTACTATAATTCCTTAGCATTTATTTGGTTCTGATGTTGTTATATTACAATGGTTTGTGGCAGGTACTTGGACAATAACAACTTCATTGGGAGAATACCTGAAGGCTTATACAGTCATCCATTTTTGAAGGAGTTGTAAGTTGGCCTCAGTATTCAGCTAGAAAAAGGATTTTCAGACAGAGTGTTGTTTCCTTTTTAAAAAGTTTAATATGTTGTTATTGAAGCACATTGTATTTTGCTTGCTGCAGGTACATTGAAGGAAACCATTTTAGACCAGGAACCAAGTCCAAAGGAACTCACAAGGTGCTTGAATTGCCTGATGCTGACCTTTTAGTTTAACCAAGCTCATTTGCGGGCTTGTGGTTTGTTTTGCGCTTAGATTGCTACATATGTCATGATTGGTCATCTCATCAGCGGTAGGCGACTGCAAAGGTCCATTCTGCACCTGCGAAACGCACGCATGTCCTTAGGTCATATATGTAACTATATGTTTCTGGCTGAATTTGCATATGCAAAGGGCATATTGCAAAAAAAAATGTAAGAAGAAAAAGAAAACTCAGCCAATAGCAAAGCCCGCTGCCATGCTACCATCATCGTTAGATGAGTGTACAGGCTGTATTGTTTACTGTGTCTTCGCTGTGTGATGGAGATGTTCTTCAGATGTAACGCCATCACATTGCATGGCACCGACAGTCATGGTACAACCAGTGGTTTGTGATATGGTTGTTATATACCATTGGATATGATCTGGCCTTTTTGGAAGCAAATTCGGTGCAATCAATACTCAAGTGCACGGGCATGTGGGGGGAGAATCTGCTAATACCACTATATACCAGGCTGGATCTGCCCAAGAAAAAAGGACACTGGCATCTCCTTATAATGCTGCAGCACATGCCCTTTTCGTTTGGGACTAGGAAAATCATGTAATTGCTTGATCCCAGACACGCCCTTCATTTCTGATTAATCATCGCGTAAATGCTCGAATAAGAACTGAAGTAAGAACCAGGACATGTTCTTGAGTACAAAGCGCCATGTCTTCTGTAAAATTCAGAGCAGAGGATCCACTTGCTTATGTGCTGCGCAGTTCGATAGGATGAGTGTTGCAGCAAAGAATACTGTCAAGGTCACATGCATTTCTTGCTCCATTTACAACTGTATCTGTTAGCAGTCCATGCAACTTTTTCAGCATCCTGTTTCCTTCTGAACTCAAACTGAAGCATCATGATTATGCATTTCAAGAATCATGCTATAGTTGCGAACAAGAAATTGGACGCGTCGCAGAATCCATGTCCGGATTGCTGTTGCCACTTTAGCACATATTGATGCCTATATATATAGTAATTCCTCCGAATTGTTCGGTTGAACTGATAGATATTTGCAGGCAGCTTGGTCGATTGTACTTGCATCCCGTAGATTTTTTTTTTGTCTTAGTATAAACCCAGATACAACGCCAAATGTACACCCAACACTGGGAGCCAATTAATGCAAAATTCTGTGATTGCTCTCTGAATATGCTAACTAGCTGTAAATATCCCTTTGGATTTAACAGCTTGAAGTGTCACTGTCCACCGACTCCACCCCCTTGGTCATTGCTTGTGCTGTTCTCCTGTTCGCTGTTTCCATGCAGAACCAGTGCTGTCTTTTACCGGACCAGAAGATGAGGATTGGTGTCCAGGGCACATGGAGATGGAGCCATGGAGGAGAACCATCATTGTGATGTCAATGACATATTGACATGCATACAGAGTCACCGAGGGCAATTGCTTCAGCAAAAGCGTGAGCTTCTCGTCAAAATACTAACAAAAGCCTAATCCAATGTCAGACTACAGTGGCAAAGGCTTGTGATGCACTGCAGTTTTCTGCTGCTTTTTCCCCAGCCAGTGGTCCATTCCATGAGTAGTAGTTGCTTCATCATATATATTACACGTAACATTATTAGTTGCAAGAACAGAAAATGTTTGACATATGATGGTAAAAAGGTGTGACGAATGGATGCATACGCCACATGTGCGATCTGCAGTCTGCAGGGCTCAGGGAAACCTCCATTTTCATCCATTAACAGTACACCGGGGCACGCAGTGTCAGAGGATTAAGTTTGCCGACACAATTGATGACTGCTCCATCCTAGGATTACGTGTGCTTATGTTTATTCGATAACTGACATTATCAAAGTCTGAAAACGTACAGTACACTGCCCATTTTTCCCTCTACATTTCCTGAAGAAAAATGCTAAAAGTCTGAATGCGTTAAGTTGTGTATGACTCCTTTTTTTTTTGCGATGGAAGTTGTGTATGACTCTGCTCTCTGCATCTGTGCGGTTTTATATGGTTGCCACGCCTGCAGCTCGAGGGACCTGCCCAATCCGCCCTTTTCCCCCCTCTCCGCAACAGATCAATCAGAGCGCAAACAGGCCAAGCTTGTCACTGCCTCGTCGGCCTGCATGGGGACGATGCATGGGGTCACCTGGGGGCTGGAGCACGCGGCAGCTTTGCCCTTTGTTGTTTTGTCACCAAACACCACCAACCAAGCCCGTGGAAGGTTGATCCATGAGTCCCAGCATCATCAGAATTTGATGATGCTTTGTCATACGTGGAGCATGAAAAATCAGGGACATTTTCTCTGCGTATCCAGACCACCGCCACTTTTTCTCTGGGGAACGATTCCGAGGTACAAGGTTTGGTAGTGCTCGTGGAGTTGTTTGGAGGATGCTTGTAATTAAAAATTAAGCAACATACAAGAAAGGCTTTTGTGTGCTGAACAATATTATATATCAAAATTGTTCATCTTTCAAGTCTAGCGTGCCCTCACTCTGAACCTATTCAATGGTTAATACCAAGACCAGGTACCAAGCCAAAATCACCGAAACCACCACCATCAAACCGAACGGCCTTCACCCCGACAAGGAGACGCATATTGAATTCAGTCCATGCCAATATGCCATTGAACCACTCCATTTTTGTCCCCAGAAAAGGAAGTTCACTGAAAGCAAGGGTCCCAACGCCTGCTGTGTTCACCATTACCGGTAACAACTTGCTCTCAGCAAGTAGGGTGGTGACCACATCAGCGTAATGGGGGAGATTTGCCATTGGGATGTTCAACAGGGGCTCTCAAAACTGAAAGCAAGCACAAGCCTGCAACCAGAAAGAAACAGAATACTGCAGCGGCATGCCTGGGATTACTTGTAGTGGTACCACTGGTAGCTTAAACAAGATGATGCGGCGCTGTATTTTACGCCGCGGGCACGTGGTTAGCTCGGCAATTTGATTAGCCAGATCTGAGTGCTCGGAAACGGAGGAACATGCACGTTGGTGTTCGCGCCAGTCTATATCGCCCCTGCATGGCTGCATTGTCAATCTCGGCGTTGTATTTTAAATGGAACGGAAGTATCTGCGCCGTTTGATCCCTTTTATTTCGTGGCATCCGTATTTGTGCCACGAGCTAGTCGATGTATAGACGTGTATTCACGTAGGTGCCACTTCTACAGATACAGAGGGCTGGACCACCGCTGTATGATGGGTGGGCACTAGCACCTGCACTGCACATCAAAACAGCTGTGAGCACTGCTACAACATCATACTCTAGCATATGCCAATCGCTACAATCCTACTTCGATGATTTAACTCAGACGCATCCAGTTTTAGTAGAAAATGAATGAACGGTTGAGAAAAACTTGGCATGCAAGCTTGAAACGTCGGAAGAACTTTGCGCATCCTCGATCTTCTAGTAGTCTGATGACAGAGCAAAGAACACTGATTAAACAATAGTTACCGGTCAAATCTCAAGGAGTAAAACGGTATCTAGACCTGAGAGTCAAATCTCAAGGGGTAAAATATATAGACCTAGAAAACTCTTGGGTGAGAAGTTCCCTTCACATGTCAATTGGCAGCCCTCGATTGATGCGAGCTTACAAGTCAGCTTGAGCTCGTCCAAGACCTTCAGCTCGAGTGTGTAAACTGTCGGTGCTGAGAACCATATTTTTCCTTTTATTGTTCTCTTTCTCTGCTATCCCCACATTGTTCATGCGATTGGACGACTTCTATTGAATAAGAAAAGTATAAATGGGTCTTTACTCGGAAAATTAATAGCTGCTGAATATACGTGTACGTTTCTTTTATTTGTGGTCGATGGGGAGTTGCTGTCAGGTGAGTCAAGTTGACAGCTTCAAGCGTTGATTGTTTAGTTCCAACAGCTCCCTCGATCTCTCTTTCTTGGCGTTGGTCTCTTCTCAGTCTAGCTTCTTCCCTCTCCCTCCGAGAATTGACGGCACATGAATTGAAGTAGAGGGTTGGCACAAGACATCAGATGAACAAGCCGAGTATCTAGTAGATGCTACCCCGTACCTTGGTGGATCATCGAGCTGCACATGGCGATGAAGATGCTTGTGGCAAAATGTGGGCAGATTCAGCTGGACTATGTTGGTGATAATGCTCCTTTAATTCAGGCAATCAGCAGTTGCTTTTGTGAAACAGTATTGCACTATTATAGCCATTAATGTTTTTATTAACTTAAGACGTTATATTTTTCTTTTTATCCTTTGTTGTTGCTATAAGAGAGTATATTTTTTTGGTAATTTCCCAACTATATGCATGCTTTTAATATATTTCTCCAAGCCGCCTCTTTACACATCGAGTCTGATTTACATGCATAAAACATGTATTGTCCGAAATATAAAATTAGCACTCACAAACATCACGAACATTACTCGAAAGTGAAAAAGGAATTCTAAATTAAATTTCAAAACACAAAAAAATATAGAGCAGAGGAAAAAATAAAGAGAGAAAAAGCATCAAAACAAAATCCAGCTCTGCTTCTCTCTCTCTCTTCTTTCTCCTCCCAGACGGAACACGGAAGAGGAAGGGGAGAAAGCAAGCAACCCACCCATAGGCAGCCGGCCATAGCCTAGCCGCCCCCCCCCC
>LAPY01000046.1:325171-344788 GCA_000970635.1 Eragrostis tef
GCCCGGGGGGGGGGGAGGAGGGGGAGGCGGGGGAAGCTGGTGGGGCTCCGCGTGGTACTGGCGTGCGGTGGCGTTTCCGGCCGTCGTCGCGCTCGGCTGCCTCCTGCCCTTTGCCTTCATCCTCGCCGCGGTCCCGGCGCTCGAGGCCGGCGGAAGCAAGTGCTCCTCCATCGGTAAGATCGGCTGGCGCGATCTCGCGGCTTTCTCTTCTGGGCATGGTTGCGATGGGGTGAGCTGTTGATTTTGTGCGTTTGGGGCGGTAAAGCTTGGATCTCGGTACCGTGGGCGTAGGATTTAGCGGTGTCGGTGGGAATGTGGGAATGTGGAGATGTTCCGGTCTATATTCTGTGCGTAGAGCTGAGTGATTTCTTCATTGATGAACTGGAGATTCGAGGTATCTGTTGTGGGTGATCTCATTTATTGGATTTGCTAATTTGAGCTGAAATCAATAGAGTTGACTATTTGCTGTTACAACGATTTCAGTTTTCAGATGAGTAATCATTTTGGATCTCGGCTATATAGTTTTTGCTATTAGCCAAAATGTGGGATTATTTGATAGTTTTAAACCATGGCTTTGGTTAAGGTGAAGAACCATTTCGTGCTGTCAGCTACAATGTTGGCTTTGGAAGAGTTTGTTGTTATAGTTTTGAGCTGAATCCTGCAAGACTGGAGTACGAACCATAACCCCATCCCTGATAAATGCTATCAGTTTGTCCTATAAGTAGTGACCATATGTTGGAATTTGCTACCTGGTCAATTTAACTTCAATTTCTTTTCTTTTCTCCCACTGGATTACTGGGGCACCGAGGAGGACAGATACGTAAGCTAGATAACACAAGGCCCTCAATGCACTAGGCCAGTTGATTCATCGTTGACAAAGGTGCTTTGCTTGCGCATCATAGGCACGAATCCTTCTTGTACACTTAACCCTGCTCTGACTAGATTAGTTAGTAACTACTATCACCGATCAGTTGATCACCAGTGGTCCTCTCACTATTCAGAAAACTCTGTACATGTTACGGCTAACCAAGCACTTCTATTTGATATTGTTTCTGGAATGCAAATATTCTTTCTCTTTGCCGAGATCTTACCAGTTATGGCTCCTTGTATTGGGAGGTTTGATATCACATGAGTTTCAATTTTGGTGGTGCAATAGAGTGCTTTAGACCGTAAGACAGCTTTGTTTTTTTAGAATGAAGCTTGAGACTGGGATTGTTCCATGAATTTTCATTGAGATTAAATGCAGCTGATTCTGGTCACAATACATTGGCATCACTGAGTGGGTTGGACTATTAGGAAGTAATTGTTTGTATTAAGACCGAGACTCAATACAGTCGTATCCATCATGGAGAATTGCGATGCATTGCTAATTCACTGTTCTCCAAATTATTACTGGGGTCTGATGAAATTATTACCCAGAATTAGTCTTTGCCTCTCATTTGAGCTTTGAGCTGAGCCTTACCCAGAATTACAGTTGCACAATTTTCAACAAATCTTGAATCACCACTTAACTCTCTGACACGTCTAATGGTTCAAGCTGGAAAGTTCTCTCTGGGAACTAAGCTTGCACATTTAGGCAGTTGAGCTTCCCCAGTACCATCTTGATCTTGTCTAGATAGGATTCTAGGCTAGGGTGTGCCTGATATTGGTGATTGTTATCAAGTTTCACATGTACTATATAGCTAGCATTTAGTAGGCATATGACTTTGTGCAAACTTCTGAAATGTCAAGCCATTTGCTTTCATCCTATGTCATATGTATTCCGGTATGGTCAATGGTGCCATTTAGTTCTTTCACTGCTTATAGTGGATCTTTCTGTGTCTTCTTTTTACAAGGTTGCTTTAAAGATGATTAGTCATCTTCTTTCCATGGAAGTAACTTTATGTTTCTTGCTTACTAGTGCGTATTGTTGATCTTGTTATGCAGATTGCTTGGGCCGGCGAATAGGGCCTAGTTTCCTTGGTAGGCAGGGGGGTGATTCTACAGTAAGTTTCTCAGTTCTTTGTACTTTTATTTGTTATAGTATAAAGCTACATTTTAGTTTATTCCTTTCTTTGAAGAGAACTCAAATTTATTTACCGCTCTTAATGTGAACAGAGGCTCGTGCAAGATCTGTATAGAATTTTTGATCAAGTTAACAATGAAGAATTCCCTTCCGACAAAAAGTTACCAGAGTCATTCAGGGATTTTCTTTCGGAGATGAAGGATAATCATTATGATGCAAGGACATTTGCTGTTAGGTTGAAGGCTACGGTATGATACAAGTTACCCTTTTCTTTCTACACACTATGGCGTACATAAAAAAGAAAAAGAAGTAATATTACATATTTTCTTTCCTTTAAAGCAGCTGACATGAATAACTAAATTGTTTATCTGATACGTATTTGGTAGCCCAAACATCGTATAGCTGTTTGTGTTTCTGGACATAGACACAATACATGAATCTTTCATTCTATGATTTGCTTTGTATAATTTATGAACATTGGTATTTTTCAAATTTCTTTGAAGGGATTATACGAAATCTGTTTTTAGAAGAACAAAACTTCCCAAAATCTTGTTTCGTGATTTCCAGATGAGATACTACAATACACTACTGTTTGTTGGTAGACTGTATTTTAATTAAATTATTTATGCTTCTTTTTCAGATGGAAAACATGGATAAGGAGGTAAAGAGGTCAAGGTTGGCAGAACAGTTGTATAAGCATTACGCTGCAACTGCTATTCCCAAAGGCATCCATTGCCTGTCTCTGCGCCTTACTGATGAATACTCCTCAAATGCTCACGCGCGGAAACAATTGCCACCACCTGAACTGTTACCTTCACTTTCTGATAACTCCTTCCAGCATTATATTTTAGCCAGCGATAACATCCTTGCTGCGTCAGTTGTTGTCAGCTCAACTGTACGATCTTCCTCAGTTCCTGAAAAAGTAGTTTTTCATGTTATTACTGATAAGAAAACATATCCGGGGATGCATTCATGGTTTGCTCTTAATTCTATATCGCCTGCAATAGTTGAAGTAAAAGGTGTCCATCAGTTTGACTGGCTTACAAGAGAAAATGTCCCAGTACTAGAGGCTATAGAAAACCATCGAGGAGTCAGAAATCACTATCATGGAGATCATGGAACAGTTTCCAGCGCAAGTGACAATCCAAGAGTGCTTGCTTCAAAGCTGCAGGCTCGAAGCCCCAAATACATATCCCTTCTTAACCATCTCCGCATTTATTTGCCTGAGGTGCTCCTCCATCAGAACCATTCTCTGTTTTTCCTTTCTATCTGTTATAATACGACTGTTCAAATTTATGGTGAACAGAATATGCTCCTGCAACTCTATTTAACAAGTGAGATTATTTTGTGCGTAATAACTTCGTATAGCGTACTTTTATTTGTTATAGTATAAAGCTACATTTTAGTTTATTCCTTTCTTTGAAGAGAACTCAAATTTATTTACCGCTCTTAATGTGAACAGAGGCTCGTGCAAGATCTGTATAGAATTTTTGATCAAGTTAACAATGAAGAATTCCCTTCCGACAAAAAGTTACCAGAGTCATTCAGGGATTTTCTTTCGGAGATGAAGGATAATCATTATGATGCAAGGACATTTGCTGTTAGGTTGAAGGCTACGGTATGATACAAGTTACCCTTTTCTTTCTACACACTATGGCGTACATAAAAAAGAAAAAGAAGTAATATTACATATTTTCTTTCCTTTAAAGCAGCTGACATGAATAACTAAATTGTTTATCTGATACGTATTTGGTAGCCCAAACATCGTATAGCTGTTTGTGTTTCTGGACATAGACACAATACATGAATCTTTCATTCTATGATTTGCTTTGTATAATTTATGAACATTGGTATTTTTCAAATTTCTTTGAAGGGATTATACGAAATCTGTTTTTAGAAGAACAAAACTTCCCAAAATCTTGTTTCGTGATTTCCAGATGAGATACTACAATACACTACTGTTTGTTGGTAGACTGTATTTTAATTAAATTATTTATGCTTCTTTTTCAGATGGAAAACATGGATAAGGAGGTAAAGAGATCAAGGTTGGCAGAACAGTTGTATAAGCATTACGCTGCAACTGCTATTCCCAAAGGCATCCATTGCCTGTCTCTGCGCCTTACTGATGAATACTCCTCAAATGCTCACGCACGGAAACAATTGCCACCACCTGAACTGTTACCTTCACTTTCTGATAACTCCTTCCAGCATTATATTTTAGCCAGCGATAACATCCTTGCTGCGTCAGTTGTTGTCAGCTCAACTGTACGATCTTCCTCAGTTCCTGAAAAAGTAGTTTTTCATGTTATTACTGATAAGAAAACATATCCGGGGATGCATTCATGGTTTGCTCTTAATTCTATATCGCCTGCAATAGTTGAAGTAAAAGGTGTCCATCAGTTTGACTGGCTTACAAGAGAAAATGTCCCAGTACTAGAGGCTATAGAAAACCATCGAGGAGTCAGAAATCACTATCATGGAGATCATGGAACAGTTTCCAGCGCAAGTGACAATCCAAGAGTGCTTGCTTCAAAGCTGCAGGCTCGAAGCCCCAAATACATATCCCTTCTTAACCATCTCCGCATTTATTTGCCTGAGGTGCTCCTCCGTCAGAACCATTCTCTATTTTTTCTTTCTATCTGTTATTATACGACTGTTCAAATTTATGGTGAACAGAATATGCTCCTGCAACTCTATTTAACAAGTGAGATTATTTTGTGTGGCAAAGCTTTTGGATAGTTTTACCAGTTTAGGCGTGACGTGCCATTTCATTTCCCTGGTCATGATATGATTAAGGCCATGCTTTTGCATATCTCCGCAGCGAGGCACTAGGTTATATAGGTGGGTTGCCTTTGAGGCTTCTGTCGATTAATTGAACTTTCAAAATGTTCCGGTGCATGCTTAATTGCGCAGAACCTTGGAATGTTGGGTGTTGTACGCCATGAAATAAACAAGTGGGACATACTAATAAAATTAACTCCAATATGTCAAATATCCTTTGATCCGGTAGATACAGTTACAAAGCTGGTGGAGTCGTCTTTCTAATTTCCATTTTCCAGTGCCAAGGGCATATGAATAGCGTTAGAATGGACAGAAGCATCCAAAATTGGCTGGTACTATCTTTATATCTATCAACCAAATAAATCTATGGCCTATTCATATTCTCAGGTGATGCATACTGGAACTGCCAGAATAGATACCCCATCAACCATCCAACTATTGAATTCTTTTTATATGTATGAGTAGAGTGAATAGACCCAACTGTGATTCTGTTTTCCGGACAATGGTTGCATGTTGGCTGTGCACTACCACGTGCTGCTAAAATGTGCCATGCTGTCATATTTTGTATTCTCTATTAGTTTCCTTTTGTCCAATTCTGCTAACAGTTGGGTTGTGTTTCCTTTTTTTTCCTGGATGATTAACACGTGTTAGTCGTGCACTTCTGGTTGCTGCTAAGACTTGTCACACAAGTTATATCACCCTTGAGTTTCTGTTGTCTTTTTGTTGAACTCTGGTAATCATTGAGGTTCATGAGCATGAACAATACCGTTTCAGCCTTTATGTTAAAACACTAGAAGTGTCAGTTATTTTTGTATGGTCTAAGTTTTTCTCCCCTAGTATCCAAGTTCTTTACCTGATCCTGTATTCATTTATTTAACCAGCTCTTTCCGAACCTCAACAAAGTGGTCTTCCTTGATGACGACATTGTTGTTCAGCGTGACTTGTCTCCTCTTTGGGAGATCAATCTAGAAGGCAAGGTAAATGGGGCTGTTGAGACATGCAGAGGCGAGGACGGCTGGGTGATGTCTAAGCGTTTCAGGACATATTTCAACTTCTCTCACCCTGTGATAGCTCGAAGTCTCGATCCAGATGAATGTGCATGGGCATATGGGATGAATGTATTTGACCTGGCAGCTTGGAGGAAAACAAACATCAGGGATACATACCATTTTTGGTTGAAGGAGGTAATGCATTTTGATCTCAACGTTGTCTTATGTTAATTAGGTAGTCTATGTCTTATATATGAAAATGTTTCAAATAAAATTATTTTTGGGGAAAAAAGGATTTGATCAAATCATCTGTAGTATGCTTGCAGAAAAAAATTGCATGTTAGGATGCTTGCCTTTTCCGTTTTTAGCTGTGCCCAGTGTCTCAAAATATTGGGGGATAATCTTGGTCTCAAGTTTCTCGTGGATAACTTCGTCTATGTGGAAACAGAATTCCCCTCATTATCTGCTATCCTGCATCATTCAGCATTTGCTTACATATTCTTCCAGACTTAGAAAAGTGAGATACATACATCACGAGTATAACCTTCACAATTAGCCATTTAAGCCAATATATGTAGAACATGGTAAAGTTGTTGGCAGCACTGTTTGGCATCATAATCGTTTCAATTTCTTTTGCAGAATCTGAAATCTGGTCTGACTCTCTGGAAATTTGGTACATTGCCACCTGCGCTTGTAGCATTCAGAGGTCATGTGCATGGTATAGACCCATCGTGGCACATGCTGGGCTTAGGATACCAAGAGAAGACAGATATTGAAAGTGTCAGGAGGGCTGCAGTGATCCACTACAATGGCCAGTGCAAACCATGGTTAGACATTGCTTTTAAGAACCTACAACCATTTTGGACAAAGTACGTAAACTACTCCAACGACTTTGTTAGAAACTGTCATATTTTGGAGCCCCAATATGACAAGTAGTGAACTTCAACAATTTGTGCGAGCACAGCAAGAGGCTACAGTTTGTGGCATTTGGTTGCTGGAGAGGCTGATTGGTTTTGATAGGAATATCAGAATTTGGTTATTATGGAAAGCAATCGGCACAGGGTATTATACCTCTGACCATTCCCTGCATCGACTGGCATGCAAATACCTCTCGAGTGTCACTTGTATCATATGGAAACAGTATTCTTTCATCTGTATCATACCGGAGCATCATTCTTTTCCATAGTATAACTGCGAGAAGGATAGCTTGCTGTGAGCCTCTCCCTATGGCATTGGATCCTTTATCGCTGAATAATGCAGCATGCGGGCTAGAGGATTGAATGGTTGATTGATTATGACAAAGAAAGAAGGTGGCAGTTATGATGGGGTCGCGGGAGTTCATATGCTTTCCATCCATTTTAATTCTTTTTCCTTGTTGATACACTCTAGTCATTGAAATTTTGCCCTCTTAGTTTTATGATTGCTTTGGTAGGTTGGAGATGATCGTAGTAGAGAGGCCATTGTTTGTGAGTAACCTACAGGATATTGTTACAATTGTTGACATATTAAAAATGTGCAGATAATTCTTTGAGAAGTTTATATGTGATAAAAATAGAGATCCAGATTTTCACTGATAGGACGAGGCTCCTACAGTCACAAGCCTACCAAGATTCGGGACTGGAACAGGAAAGCCACTCAGTTGCTTGTCAGCCGCTCGCGAATTGGCATCACACCTTGGTCCGTCCTTGGCCTAGTCACGCATATATATTTTCACCAGAAATGACGGTTTCATTTGAGTTTTATTTGGATGAAGCCCATTGTACACGATTACTAAAACTATGAAACCCGAATGAAACTCCACTGTGAATAATTTGTTTCATCTCTTCATATTTCATCCACTATCATTGTTATTTAGATGTAACATTAGTCTATGAATTTGCGATATGAAATTTTGCATTGAGAAAGCTTGTTTCATTTGTTAACTCAAATGATATGATATTTTTGAAAACCGTTGAATGAACATGTCCATTGAGACTGGTATTAATGGTAATCGCGAAGTCTAGCCAAGTTGGGCCTTTTTCGGCCTATGTGGGTTCAACTGCTTCCGTGCTTCGTGTGATAACTCTGTGATAACTCCTCCCGTCCTTTCTAACCTGTGCTCATGCAAGAACTGCGACTCTGAAAAGGTAGCCATGGACAAAAGGAGCCAAGAATTTCTAAAGTCAGGCCAGAAAATTTTAGTACTTCACTCTGCATTGTGTTTCTTGGTGAATTCAAATTATATATTTTCACGGCTTTTCAGTAGAATGTCTGTATTATTTAGTCTTTTCTTTTGGGAACAGGTTCGAGTCTACTACTTTAGAATCTATTCAAGTCAGAATTTCAGAATCAATTCCTCGACCAGGGTTACTTTTTGCTCGTTCAACAAGGCTAGATGAAGTAGTAGTACTATTTTCTGTTAGTATAGTATAGAGAATTTGCTATAGACCTTAGGGCACTTTCTCCAAGTACAATTTCTATCACAAAATGGGTAGATAGAACATTCTAAGCCATGTTTGCTTCAAGAGCACACTCAAGAACAAGCTTTGGCCTCAAACTTTGGTAGCACTACGAAGGCTATTGACGTTGGTGCTAGGTACACCGGCGAACTGACAGCAACAAGCACCGGGCTTAAAGTCGGAATGCTTCCATCATCACCGAGTTCTAACGGGACGCCGTTGAGCAGCATTGTCTTGCTCTGAAGGTCGCCATCCTTTGCACTCAGATGATACTCCTCCCTCAATTTGACGTCACTTGATGGTTTACTTCCCAGCCATGAAACTGCTTTCTTGAGTCTGCTTGCGAAAGAACTGTGCCTCTTGAGGTCAGATCTTTTCTCAAGGCTGACATTGATGTCATTCTGGAGAGTGACGTTGTATCTAGTAGTGTTGCTTAGGTTGATCAAGAGAAGAGTGATGCCCTGCTGCATTTTGAAATAAGTACGTTCAGAATGGTAGCCCATCATAATAGGAATATCAGAATTTGGTTATTATGGAAAGCAATCGGCACAGGCTATTATACCTCTGACCATTCCCTGCATCGACTGGCATGCAAATACCTCTCGAGTGTCACTTGTATCATATGGGAACATTATTCTTTCATCTGTATCATACCGGAGCATCATTCTTTTCCATAGTATAACTGCGAGAAGGATAGCTTGCTGTGAGCCTCTCCCTATGGCATTGGATCCTTTATCGCTGAATAATGCAGCATGCGGGCTAGAGGATTGAATGGTTGATTGATTATGACAAAGAAAGAAGGTGGCAGTTATGATGGGGTCGCGGGAGTTCATATGCTTTCCATCCATTTTAATTCTTTTTCCTTGTTGATACACTCTAGTCATTGAAATTTTGCCCACTTAGTTTTATGATTGCTTTGGTAGGTTGGAGATGATCGTAGTAGAGAGGCCATTGTTTGTGAGTAACCTACAGGATATTGTTACAATTGTTGACATATTAAAAATGTGCAGATAATTCTTTGAGAAGTTTATATGTGATAAAAATAGAGATCCAGATTTTCACTGATAGGACGAGGCTCCTACAGTCACAAGCCTACCAAGATTCGGGACTGGAACAGGAAAGCCACTCAGTTGCTTGTCAGCCGCTCGCGAATTGGCATCACACCTTGGTCCGTCCTTGGCCTAGTCACGCATATATATTTTCACCAGAAATGACGGTTTCATTTGAGTTTTATTTGGATGAAGCCCATTGTACACGATTACTAAAACTATGAAACCCGAATGAAACTCCACTGTGAATAATTTGTTTCATCTCTTCATATTTCATCCACTATCATTGTTATTTAGATGTAACATTAGTCTATGAATTTGCGATATGAAATTTTGCATTGAGAAAGCTTGTTTCATTTGTTAACTCAAATGATATGATATTTTTGAAAACCGTTGAATGAACATGTCCATTGAGACTGGTATTAATGGTAATCGCGAAGTCTAGCCAAGTTGGGCCTTTTTCGGCCTATGTGGGTTCAACTGCTTCCGTGCTTCGTGTGATAACTCTGTGATAACTCCTCCCGTCCTTTCTAACCTGTGCTCATGCAAGAACTGCGACTCTGAAAAGGTAGCCATGGACAAAAGGAGCCAAGAATTTCTAAAGTCAGGCCAGAAAATTTTAGTACTTCACTCTGCATTGTGTTTCTTGGTGAATTCAAATTATATATTTTCACGGCTTTTCAGTAGAATGTCTGTATTATTTAGTCTTTTCTTTTGGGAACAGGTTCGAGTCTACTACTTTAGAATCTATTCAAGTCAGAATTTCAGAATCAATTCCTCGACCAGGGTTACTTTTTGCTCGTTCAACAAGGCTAGATGAAGTAGTAGTACTATTTTCTGTTAGTATAGTATAGAGAATTTGCTATAGACCTTAGGGCACTTTCTCCAAGTACAATTTCTATCACAAAATGGGTAGATAGAACATTCTAAGCCATGTTTGCTTCAAGAGCACACTCAAGAACAAGCTTTGGCCTCAAACTTTGGTAGCACTACGAAGGCTATTGACGTTGGTGCTAGGTACACCGGCGAACTGACAGCAACAAGCACCGGGCTTAAAGTCGGAATGCTTCCATCATCACCGAGTTCTAACGGGACGCCGTTGAGCAGCATTGTCTTGCTCTGAAGGTCGCCATCCTTTGCACTCAGATGATACTCCTCCCTCAATTTGACGTCACTTGATGGTTTACTTCCCAGCCATGAAACTGCTTTCTTGAGTCTGCTTGCGAAAGAACTGTGCCTCTTGAGGTCAGATCTTTTCTCAAGGCTGACATTGATGTCATTCTGGAGAGTGACGTTGTATCTAGTAGTGTTGCTTAGGTTGATCAAGAGAAGAGTGATGCCCTGCTGCATTTTGAAATAAGTACGTTCAGAATGGTAGCCCATCATACTTTACAAGTCAATGGAGAAGGTACTAGACAATTTACAGAAAGTGCAGCTCCTACCTGTTGTTTACTACAATGAGCATATGCACGTAACCGACGTGGGGCGTTGATATCCACAGAAAGAACTCCATTATTCATAAGCCGATGCCATAATAGAGCACTGATAACAAAAAGGGTGGACAAAATATATATTATAACTGTACTGCATTGAATTAATCAAATCATCTACTAGAAGTTCACTCTGCCTCACCTGTAGTAATCAGGATTTGGCAAAAATGTTTCTGTGTCAAGCAGACCATAGTGGCCACCGATGAGAGTCTGCCTACAAAACACTTTCGTATTGTACTTAGATGCCATTCCGAGTTGATCTAGATACCTGCATGCATAATAAAATCCATCATATATCTTCCACAATATACAGTTATACACATCAGAGTATATTAGTATTAATCTTCAAAAAGAATGACGGCCGACCAGATGCTGTTGATGAATGTATTTGACACCAGCAAACCACCATTGTTGAATACACCTCCACTTTCACTGACCCACGCAGAAGCCCATGTACCATGCCTTTCAATGGTAAGTTGCATGTCTCTGTATGTGTCATCAGCACGGTCTAAGTATTTTGGATCTAAGATCTTCCTTATAAGATGAGTATCATTCCCTGAAACCGAAGTTGTTGATGAGTGGTGTGTATCAATTAGATGAATCGGCATTGCAACATTGCAGCTACAGTTATGATTGGATAAACATGACTAATACTTTGCCTCCTAAGCAGGGCCATGCTATTTAGAGTTTTGAAGATACTCTATCCATTTTTTAGTGATGATCCGTATGCTCCTTCACACTTTACAGTTAATTTACAAATTACATAACAAAAAGAAGTAACTGAATTGATATATCAAGCCATTCAATGAAATCACAGAGCCAAGAATTCAGAATTAAATTAGCATATTTTAAAATATATTCGTGTTCCTTCTCTAGCAGTATTTCAGTTTTTTTTTCCGTACAAATAGAAAATCATCAGTACGATTTATTTTGGGTTGGTACAATCGTAGCAGATAAGTACCCAGTCAGTCTTCAGATTTCTTCAGGATAAGTACATTACTGTGCTATTGTTTGGGATCACACTGAAATGGAACTTTCTGGGATGCCAATAGAATCAAAACAATTATCACATACCTCCACCAAGATTATATACATGATGTGTCAATGCACTAACAACACCATGACCTGAACTCTGAAGTAGCTGAGAGTACCACTGCTGATCAAAGAATCCTCCAGGGGCTAACAGGAGTGGCTGGGATAGTGGTGCCTTATACAATTGCCGAAGCATGGATTTAAGTTCAATTACATCCTTCGCGTAAAGTTTAGCATCGACTTTTGCCCCGATTCCATGCCCACTTAACTCATTGCCTGAAAAATATGAGAACCTATATGAAATTGTAGCCCTACTGGAAGAAAAGGGGCATTGAAAAGTTTCTATATGAACAAAAACTATATAGTATTACCGAATTCCCATGAGTCAACTGGGTATCCCTTTGAGATAGTGTATTTCACAAAATCATAAGCATTTGTGGAGTTCCATTTGCCTGCCCAGATAGAACGTCGAACATTATATCTTCCGTAGAGTGCCTCCAAGTACAATTTCTATCACAAAATGGGTAGATAGAACATTCTAAGCCATGTTTGCTTCAAGAGCACACTCAAGAACAAGCTTTGGCCTCAAACTTTGGTAGCACTACGAAGGCTATTGCCGTTGGTGCTAGGTACACCGGCGAACTGACAGCAACAAGCACCGGGCTTAAAGCCGGAATGCTTCCATCATCACCGAGTTCTAACGGGACGCCGTTGAGCAGCATTGTCTTGCTCTGAAGGTCGCCATCCTTTGCAGTCAGATGATACTCCTCCCTCAATTTGACGTCACTTGATGGTTTACTTCCCAGCCATGAAACTGCTTTCTTGAGTCTGCTTGCGAAAGAACTGTGCCTCTTGAGGTCAGATCTTTTCTCAAGGCTGACATTGATGTCATTCTGGAGAGTGACGTTGTATCTAGTAGTGTTGCTTAGGTTGATCAAGAGAAGAGTGATGCCTTGCTGCATTTTTAAATAAGTACGTTCAGAATGGTAGCCCATCATACTTAACAAGTCTCTGGAGAAGGTACTAAACAATTTACAGAAAGTGCAGCTCATACCTGTTGTTTACTACAATGAGCATACACACGTAACCGACGTGGGGCGTTGATATCCACAGAAAGAACTCCATTACCCATAAGCCGATGCCATAGTAGAGCACTGGTAACAGAAAGGGTGGACAAAATATATATTAAAACTGTACTGCATTGAATTAATCAAATCATCTGCTGCCTCACCTGTAGTAATCAGGATTTGGCAAAAATGTTTCTGTGTCAAGCAGACCATAGTGGCCACCGATGAGAGTCTGCCTACAAAACACTTTCGTATTGTACTTAGATGCCATTCCGAGTTGATCTAGATACCTGCATGCATAATAAAATCCATCATATTTCTTGCACAATATACACATCAGAGTATATTCATATTAATCTTCAAAAAGAATGACGGCCAACCATATGCTGTTGATGAATGTATTTGACACCAGCAAACCACCATTGTTGAATACACCTCCACTTTCACTGACCCACGCAGAAGCCCATGTACCATGCCTTTCAATGGTAAGTTGCATGTCTCTGTATGTGTCATCAGCACGGTCTAAGTATTTTGGATCTAAGATCTTCCTTATAAGATGAGTATCATTCCCTGAAACCGAAGTTGTTGATGAGTGGTGTGTATCAATTAGATGAATCGGCATTGCAACATTGCAGCTACAGTTATGATTGGATAAACATGACTAATACTTTGCCTCCTAAGCAGGGCCATGCTATTTAGAGTTTTGAAGATACTCTATCCATTTTTTAGTGATGATCCGTATGCTCCTTCACACTTTACAGTTAATTTACAAATTACATCACAAAAGAAGTAACTGAATTGATATATCAAGCCATTCAATGAAATCATAGAGCCAAGAATTCAGAATTAAATTAGCATATTTTAAAATATATTCGTGTTCCTTCTCTAGCAGTATTTCAGTTTTTTTTTCCGTACAAATAGAAAATCATCAGTACGATTTATTTTGGGTTGGTACAATCGTAGCAGATAAGTACCCAGTCAGTCTTCAGATTTCTTCAGGATAAGTACATTACTGTGCTATTGTTTGGGATCACACTGAAATGGAACTTTCTGGGATGCCAATAGAATCAAAACAATTATCACATACCTCCACCAAGATTATATACATGATGTGTCAATGCACTAACAACACCATGACCTGAACTCTGAAGTAGCTGAGAGTACCACTGCTGATCAAAGAATCCTCCAGGGGCTAACAGGAGTGGCTGGGATAGTGGTGCCTTATACAATTGCCGAAGCATGGATTTAAGTTCAATTACATCCTTCGCGTAAAGTTTAGCATCGACTTTTGCCCCGATTCCATGCCCACTTAACTCATTGCCTGAAAAATATGAGAACCTATATGAAATTGTAGCCCTACTGGAAGAAAAGGGGCATTGAAAAGTTTCTATATGAACAAAAACTATATAGTATTACCGAATTCCCATGAGTCAACTGGGTATCCCTTTGAGATAGTGTATTTCACAAAATCATAAGCATTTGTGGAGTTCCATTTGCCTGCCCAGATAGAACGTCGAACATTATATCTTCCGTAGAGTGCTTTACAAATTACATAACAAAAAGAAGTAACTGAATTGATATATCAAGCCATTCAATGAAATCACAGAGCCAAGAATTCAGAATTAAATTAGCATATTTTAAAATATATTCGTGTTCCTTCTCTAGCAGTATTTCAGTTTTTTTTTCCGTACAAATAGAAAATCATCAGTACGATTTATTTTGGGTTGGTACAATCGTAGCAGATAAGTACCCAGTCAGTCTTCAGATTTCTTCAGGATAAGTACATTACTGTGCTATTGTTTGGGATCACACTGAAATGGAACTTTCTGGGATGCCAATAGAATCAAAACAATTATCACATACCTCCACCAAGATTATATACATGATGTGTCAATGCACTAACAACACCATGACCTGAACTCTGAAGTAGCTGAGAGTACCACTGCTGATCAAAGAATCCTCCAGGGGCTAACAGGAGTGGCTGGGATAGTGGTGCCTTATACAATTGCCGAAGCATGGATTTAAGTTCAATTACATCCTTCGCGTAAAGTTTAGCATCGACTTTTGCCCCGATTCCATGCCCACTTAACTCATTGCCTGAAAAATATGAGAACCTATATGAAATTGTAGCCCTACTGGAAGAAAAGGGGCATTGAAAAGTTTCTATATGAACAAAAACTATATAGTATTACCGAATTCCCATGAGTCAACTGGGTATCCCTTTGAGATAGTGTATTTCACAAAATCATAAGCATTAGTGGAGTTCCATTTGCCTGCCCAGATAGAACGTCGAACATTATATCTTCCGTAGAGTGCATTTAGACCAAATGTGATGACTGCTCTGCAAACAAATGTTTGCTTGCCCATTAGTTAGCTGTGCTTAGCATGCAAAAAACATCATACAAGACACTAAACGAACCATGAGGCATATTCAATCCATTTAGAATTCCTCTCTATGAACTTGTCATATCTCATACGTATGTTAACATATTAAGATCCCTGAAGATGTGCAGACTATTAATCAAATGAAATATGTGAAGAATTGGAAATTTTCTCAACAATCAGCAGATCTCACAAAATCCATACTCTTTCAGAACCCTTAACGACTTTGTCGTAATCTCACATTGTTCAAGACTATGTCACATGTGTGTAAGTTATGTCAGGCACATTTTAGTCCTCATGGCAGTGTCAGCAGGATGAAGCTTAACATAGAGGTCTCACCCTGTTTTCTGAAATAGATCATTCAATTCGTCCCACCTATCCATACTGAGGCAACCATCTGAGAAACCAAACAAGCCATTTGATATATTTCTGAAAGGGGTGCATGGACTATCTGTTCCCACATCATAAACAACACGGTCTTGCAAAGTTCCTCCAAGTCTAATCCTCAGATTTTCAAATGCTGCAGATAAAGTTGCAAATGACTTTTTGTTTAATAATGGAGTAAAACAACCATCATTCTGCATCTAGCAGGTCCCATGGAACAAAACTGGAAGGTAAAAATAGGACCAGAAACCACTGAATATAACTCCAAGGACATACCTTGAATGGCTTGGGCAAGAAATGGGTGGTCTAAATCCTGAATGTATCAGTCGATGGAAACAGCAAAGGAGAAGTTAGTCCAAACACCAAGTGGAATTGTAGCATCCTAATAAGAAGAGAGGAAA
Source organism: Eragrostis tef (assembly GCA_000970635.1). Classification (NCBI taxonomy): domain Eukaryota; kingdom Viridiplantae; phylum Streptophyta; class Magnoliopsida; order Poales; family Poaceae; genus Eragrostis; species Eragrostis tef. Next base: position 341,190 of record LAPY01000046.1, read on the forward strand.
TAATATAAATCATACCAAATTTAGAATTGAAGACTGACCCCACGGACACTGATTGTAGTTACACTTCTCCGGGGGCCACCAGTCAATTGTAGCGCACACGTAACTCTCATCCGTTTCAGCAATCCTAGTTGAACCTTTAACAATGACCGTCGCCTCCTCCGGCTGCTCAGCCAAAGCCCGACAGGAAGCACGTAGACAGACCAGCGCAAGAAGCAGCAGCCTGACCTCCATCATGTTCCTACCTGGGACATAAAAAGATGGCAAAATCACTATCGAAGCACTATCTAAGCGTGGTGTTAACCTCTGAAGACTAGCAGCACAATATCTATCTCCTCTTAGACGTGTTGTTGTAACTTGTAAGATTGCGATTCGACGGCCAACAAGAAAGCAAATGTAGCCAGTCAAAAGGATGCTCTTCAAATTCAACAACCAAACACCAGATACAGCTCAATGCGAACCGAATCAACTAATCGAATCAGTACTCAGTAACAGTCCGAACAGATGTTCGCTTATCCCAGAAAAGATGACATTATTAACGCGGAGACACGGCGGAGAGAGAAGCAAAGATCTCACCTTTCGCCAGCAGAACTTCACATCTGCTGGTGCCGGAGAAGGAGGCGCAGAGTTCACCTCTCGACTGCTCCGCCGATCCCACTGACGCAACGCTCTATCTCTCTCCCGGTCCAGGCAGAGCCGCGCATGGGAGGCCGCACGGATCCGAACTTGAGCTCAGAGCACGGATGCGTGTTGCTTCCAGCAGGGATGACCTGCCTTTGCCGGTGCTCTGTTACAGGCTACAGCTAAAGCGGCCGCAGCCCGCGGAGCGCCGCGAGTAGGTGGTCTCGTCGCTTCCGAGCAACGTGGCAACGTGAGGTCAGGGCAGGATGGTATACCTCGATATGCCTCTGCTAGTATTCTCTGTAGCGCAGCGGTTCAGTCGAATTGTTTGATTAGTTCAGGTGGTGAGCGCATCGGTTACTCGATGTTTTTGCACAACAACCGAATGCCAGGGTGAATGGGCGAATCGTTCCGGATTTCCTGTGGGGAGATTGCAGAAATTTTGCCGCATGCTGAAACAGAGACATGTTTTTTTTAGAGCACACGAAACAGAGACAGATCTGGCTGTGCTTTGAAAATGGGCCGAGTTAGGTGGACGTGAGAGCTGCCCGACAGTGACCGCGTGCTCACCACAGGGGATGTGTGTATAGCCATTTTGCCTCTGTGGATCCTTGATTATTTAACGTTAACATAGAGGATTGGTTGGATGATGGATCGTCGCCTCGTGTCTCGTGGGTCAAGGATTCGTTTAATATCTGACGTAAATGGTGGGTTTAGCTTAACCAAAATTTTTGTACTTTGACGCCGTCTAACGTGTGGACTCTTGTCGCAGCGTGAACCCGTTCATCCTTGACTTTGATAGTACAATTCAAGGCTACGCTTCAGGGAGGGAGGGTTTTTTTTTTTTTGTGTGTGTGTGTATGTGGCTGTGAGTGTAAAATGAATTCGAAAATTCACCTAAAAATGGAATTCGAAAATTTGATGACCTAGGTACGTACTTTTATCTCTGCTTCAGCTTCAATCAAACTTTGCGGGTGCCGGCACAAGCACGAAAGTATTAGATGCCAAGGCACTTCATTTTAGCTGAGCACAAGTGAACAAAATTTGTTCAACGAACCCTCAATGTCCCGAATATAGTATTTTGTGATCTCTTGGTTACCGAACTTTTCAGGGTGAGGGTGACTCTCTGCACCTTCCAATAAAAACTTGAAGCAATGATCAGGCACGCCTACTACTGCGGTACCTACTTTCTCTGTTTCAAAATATAAGCAGTTTTTGACTTTCAGACATTGTGTTTGACCGTTCGTCTTATTCAATTTTTTTTAAAAAATATAAAACAATTATATCATTCTTAAAGTGTATCTAATGTAGAAACAAATTGTAATAAAATTAATAATATTTTCATAAATTATTTTGAATAAGACAAGCAGTCAAACGTGATGTCTGAAAATCAAAAACTGCTTATATTTTAAAACAGAGAAAGTACAAGATGCCGCACAAGCTCCAAGACCATCGTACGCACTGAACTGCGTGCGGTCTAGCCTCAAAATCTGCTAGGAGGGTGAGAATACGCCATCATCCAAGCAACACGCTGTGTGGAGTCAGGAATGGCAAGCCTCGGGCCACGGGGCTAGGACACCACATAAGAGCAACTCCAAGATCTCCCAAAAAAATAACTCCCAAAAAACTGGTATTGAGAGCTTCCAAAAATTATTGGGAGCAAAGAAAAAGTCTCTTCACCAACAGTTTCCAATATTAAGTTTCCAAAAAAGTTAAATTGCATCATTTAGGCCTCGTATCTGCATATGGCCCATATATCATCTAGTCCAGCTTGGCCTTTATCCCATGCGATCAGTCCAGTAGAGACGAGTCGAGCTCGATTCCCCTATTCACGTACGCTGATTTCTTCCTCATCTCTCATCTCTCTCACGAACTCGAGCAACAGAGATGACGGAAACGCATCCTCCAGCAGGGCACGACGGTCAGGCTAGAGCCGGCAGAATGCAACGGGGAAGCGGCCTCCGCCAGGCAGCGGCGAACGGGCGATCTCTGCCAGGGCATGTCGGCGTCGTGGCCTGCGTCAAGGCTGCCAGGCGGAGGAGAGAGAAGAAGAAGTGCCGCGCACTGGAGATCGTGGGCACAAGGAGGTAGAAGAGGTAGGGGAGGAGCTGTGCAGTGCACTGGAGATTGGACGAGCGGGAGAATCTGAGCGCGGGAGAACTTTTTTTCACGATTGGGAGTAGAAGGAAGAGGCGGAAATGTGGCAACCGGAGCCGTCTGGTTCGGGAGCGGCCAAAATTTTGGGAACAAGAATGGGAGCCGTTGGAGCGTCAGTTTTATGTGTTCCCAAAACCAGATATTGGGAACATGTTTTGGGAGCTCTTGGAGTTGCTCTAACAAGTTTCGTATTTTTGGGGAACAAGGCGAAATTTGGTTCTTAACTCTGAACTGCTGAAGTGTGCAACATCAACGACTAACAGAAAGCGTGATGTTATCCACAATGCCAGGAAGACCACTGAAGACTGGAAACTGTCAATCAAAATTCATTCACCAGGCAGCTCTCAGATGTCAATCACAATCCCCAGATTTGTGCAACCCACCATAAAGAAAAGCTAACAATCACGGGCAATGAGTCTGGTCAATGCAAATGTTAGTGAAATTTACAACTGCTCACATGATCTCAACGGAATTTACAACTGCTCACATGATCTCAACAACATTTCACTATCAATCAGCGCTATCCTGCTCCGAAATATGAACCTCACCTGAATGCAACAGGTCTAAGAAATAATTGTGTTACATCTCTCAACGAAATCGTTAGGACAATCCCTCAGTTCACAACAACACACAAGAAACCAAGGGAAAAGGTCCCGAAAACGAATGAGTCGGATTGCAGATGGGGAGGGGATGGAAGACGCCGGGCGCGCGCACATCAGAGGAAGCCAAGGAGCACGGCAGCGCCGAGCACAAAGAGCCAGACAATGTGGACGAGCAGCAGCGCCTGCCCGGAGACGGGCGCCGAGCAGGCGCCAACCTCGCAG